>APFE030431771.1:3647-19458 GCA_000404065.3 Pinus taeda | reverse complement strand
CTCTTTAGCTTGGCAATTACATTCTCGTATAACCTTATAGCGGCAACTCTCAACTCGAGAGGAACCTTTAGCTCTTCTAATCTATTCCAAAGGTTGTATCTAGGAATCGTATCGAAAGCCTTTCTAAATTCCTCAAAGTGAGAGTATACATGAAAGTACATTGCTTCAAAATTTCAATGATATAATTGGCTCTTCCTACAAAAACATAGTCATCTTATACAATATTAAAACAAATATTCTATTCACAACAAGTTTCATCTTGAATGCTTACATCTGTGAGTACATGACAAACTTGTACACAAGCTTGGATGACAAACTTGTACATTCCAAAAGTCCTTGAACATGTGGACTTATAACAAGCCCATACACATACTTGTTGCACATAGTGACTATTATTTTTCACTTTACAAAAGTACCAAATAGGTAAACAACAACAAGTAATTACAAATTTACAAAGCAACTTTACAAACAAGTCTACCCAATCTCTACCTCTCCTAGGCTTATGGGTTCTCTTTTTGCATCATATTTTCCTTGAAGGTTTCTTTAAGATTGTTTCGAGTGCTCCTTGCCACCTCTTGTTTCCCTTTCATTATGTTGCACAATCTCCTTTCCTCTCTTTGAACGAAGCTCTGGATGTAATTTCCAACATCGTTCATTGTTATGCCCATGCATCTTGCAATGGGTACAAAAGAAATTTCTCTTGCTTGCCGACAAATAAGTTGTATCATCCAAAGAAGAATCATTATGCTTGATGCGTAGAATCTGATCCATTCTTTTAACCATTATCATGCATTTCTCACAGACAACCACACAATGGTCAAATGCATCACAAAAAGTACAAGCATACTTATTACACAAGTAGTCAAAATTACCATGCATTGGAAAACTCCCATGAGAATTATACCTGTCTCTAGGGCTATGCATTTAACAGAGTGGAGTGTATGACGACATACATGGTCCCTTCAAGCATGTCACAATGTGGTGGTGACATATCATCCTTAGATGGTTGATGTGCCTCACACCGTTTAGAGCATTCTCCAAACTACCTTTGACCATATACCAAAGCCTAATACTTTGATCTCTCCTCAACCATGATTGGATTGGTGATACCTTGTCCACTTAAGCCGAGGCCTCCTCCTTCATTACCCATCTTGGAAAGAATATTCATACCAATACCTTTGGTATGTTACTCAAATGTTGAAAAAGAGGTGTTATGCACATAAACAGAAGGAATTATACTTGAAATGCTTATTACCTCCTTAAACTTGGCAATCATATTTTCAACTTCTAATGATGATGATGACATTGCAAATGAATTTAGCCACCCAATATTATCAAATGGAATATGGTGAGAACCTTGAAGATGCTTGGAAAATTCACATGCATCATCTTCCTCATATGGTCCATAACCACTCTTTGAACCATGACCACATATTGGTTTCAGTTTGGAAGTATCTTTTGTTGTCACAAGACTGCAACTTTCAACAAATTGTTCTTCAAGAACATGCTATAACTGAAGGCACATATTCCTATTCTCCTCTTCATCCAGTTCTAACATTATTCTCAAATCAATGTTCTCCATATGAAGAGATTAATTCATCTCCTCTAGCTCTTAGCGACTCTTTTTTCCCATTTTTGCAACTTGGTCAAATGAGGCTCTGATACCAATTGATCTGAAAATGGAGGAGGTTTATTTTTCCTCTTCTCCAAAATCATGTTGGGTAAAATTGACTCGGGGTTTGAGTCAAGGTTGACCCGGTTAAATAGTAGTGGTTTTGGGCACATTGTATAGTGTACCCATGGTATTATGGTCCATGGTATTGCATGTAATGGAGCCTATAAAAGGCTGAGAATGATTCATTGAATGAAGGCCTGGAGGTGAGTGGTGAAGGCTCACTTGGCTGGATTGGCCAGGGTTTTGGCCAATGTTAATGAGATCTCATTGGGTTGGGTTTTTCCCCAAATTTGGGGTTTTCCTGGATAAATATTATGTGTATAATATTTATGTGTATTGTTGTTGGCTATTTTATTATTCCTCTATGTAAATATCGATAAATCTCAATAATAATTTATCTCTCTTCCATAAATTTCTTAACAACTAGTATCAGAGCTAAGTTGGCTTCAGGAGGACATTTTTTGTTGCCAAGGGTTTGTATTGGCCTGGTAGATAGAGAGATAATTAAGTTTTTCTTGCATATCTGGATCAAAAGCCATAGGTTGTGAAGAAAAGTTGCACACTATTGGGTCATGAGAGATTCAGTGGATGAGGAGGATATGTGCATGTGGATTAATTAATTGATGAATCATGTACCCAAAAAGAACGCCTATATAACTAGCAGTTACAGCGACTGGTGACCCATGTAATTCGATAGATGAGTTCTTTTTATATGGACATTGATGTCATATGTACAAAGACAACAACAAGGGTAAACAAAAAAAATTATTATAATGGAGTGTAATTTTTAATTTGCATATAAATGGGCATATTGTTGTAAGGCTTGGTAAGGCATGTGTACACCTGGGTAATTACTAGTAAAGTTTGGGTTAGACCTAGGTAATAGGGGGATGTCGGGTTAACAAATCCCCGGTAAAAACTTTGAAGGGGGTAAGGGCTATAATGAGCGAGATTGTCTCACTTAGCAGGTTTTGGTTGGATTTAGTCAAGGAACCCCAAGTAAAGTTTAGGGGGGGATTTTTGGGTAAAATTGACTCGGGGTTTGAGTCAAGGTTGACCTGGTTAAATAGTAGTGGTTTTGGGCACATGGTATAGTGCACCCATGGTATTATGGTCCATGGTATTGCATGTAATGGATACTATTAAAGGTCGGGAATACTTCATTGTAGTGAAGGCTTGGAGGTGAGTGGTGAAGGCTTACTTGGCTGCATTGGCCAGGGTTTTGGCCAATACTAATGAGATCTCATTGGGTTGGGTTTTTCCCCGAATTTAGAGTTTTCCTGGATAAATATTATGTGTATAATATTTATGTATATTGTTGTTGGTTATTTTATTATTCCTCTTTGTAAATCTCGGTAAATATCAGTAATAATTTATCTCTTTGTTTTAAATTTCTTAACAAATCAAACAAACAAATAAACAAGGATTGTTCTAACGCTTTACAAGGTAATAATGGGTCTTGACACAAAAAAATGTTTTTACAATGTCTCTTCAAGGCATGAGTTAGTATTCACATGTAAACTTAAAATATGCAACATAATAGCACATAACCCATACAACCATCATGAAGAACATAACAAAGGATTTTTTTGATGGATTTCACCCCTCTTGGGCTACATCTTCGGGCCTACCAACATAGCTAGACCGCTCCATATATTTAGTATAAAAGTAAGTACATAAAAGTTTGTTGATGAAAACATGTGGCTATTACCCCTACAAGGTAATGTTCTCCTGTAAAAAACTCTCACATAAAGCATCAATACAAGGCATATCCTACAAAGATCCTATACTCCAACTGAAATGAGCTTACATGAGCATATGAGCACTTCAATTCCACATTGAAGAGCATAAACAAAACTTACCTCCACATGACATAATTAGAAAAGTAAACTTGAGATGATCCCTGCAAGTAACAACTACTGCAATAGACTTTTGAAGGTGAGAAAACCCCTACAAGACCTTCTCCATGTTCAAATACCTTTCAAAACTACTTCAAAAACCTAATTGATCCATACACCCTTGGTCTTCAACCTAAAAAATGAATCCTTAGATGTGCTCAAATCAGAAATTAGAGGTCTCCATTGGATCCAGAATATCCAAAAACCCCTAAATGGACCCTTGTTGAGCTCAATTTGGCCAAAAAATCCAAAAGATATGACTCTCCAAGCTATCCCATGAGTTTTACTCTTAACTGTCCTACAAATCGGACCAATATTCTAACTATCCTACAAATCTTCCCTGTTTTTTGCTAACGAAGTGACATTTTCGTCCTCGACCAGTGCATTTTTTTGGATGATTAGATTGCGAAAAAGTAGGCCACATGGGCCCATAAGGCCACGGGCCGGGCGTTAACGCCCACCCCCGTCGGCCTAGCCCCTCATGCGAAGGAGAATCATTATTCTTTATGCCTAGAATTTTATCCATTCTTTTAACCATTATTACATGTTGCTCACAAATAGCCACACAATGGTCAAATGCATCACAGAAAGTACAAGGGTACTTATTCCACAAGTAGTCAAAATTACCATGCATTGGAAAACTCTGATGAGGATTATGTGTGTCTCTAGGGATGATACTTTGACAGAGTGGAGTGGAAGATGACATTCATGGTCCCTCCAAGCATTCATCTCGCTTGGGATACAAATTAACATTTTCACAAGGTGGCGGTGACATGTCATCCTCAGATGGTTGACGTGCCTCAAACCGTTTAGAGCATTCTCCAAACTGCCTTTGACCATATCCCAATCCTTGACATTTTGGTCTCTCCTCAATCATGATTGGATTGGCGATACCTTGACCATTTATGCCAAGGCCTCCTCCTTCATAACCCATCTTAGAAAGCAACTTCATACCAATACCTTTGGTATGTTTCTCAAATGTTGCAAAAGAGGTGTCATGCACATAAACAAAAGGAATTGTACTTGAAATGCTTATTACCTCCTTAAAATTTCCATTCATCTTTTCAGCTTCTGATGATGATGATGACATTGCAGATGACTCTAGACATCCACTCTTATCAACTGGCATATGGTGAGAATCTTGAAGATGCTTGGAAAATTCACATGCATCATCTTCCTCATATGGTCCATAACCATTGTTTGAACCATGACCACATATTGGTTTCATTTTGGAAGTGTCTTTTGTTGTCACATAAGTAGAACTTTCCGTAACTTATTCTTCAAACACATGTTGCAACTGAAGGTGCATATGCCTCTTCTCCTCTTCACCCTGTTCTAGCATTCTTCTCAACTCAATGTTCTACAAACGAAGAGTCAAATTCATCTCCTCTAGCTCTTGGAGACTCTTTTTTCCCATTCTTACAACTTGGTCAGATGAGGCTCTGATACCATTTGATCCGAAAATGGAGGAGGTTTCTTTTTCCTATTCTCCAAAATCAAACAAACAAATATACAAGGATCGTTCTAACACTTTGCAAGGTAATAATGGGTCTTGACACAAAAATATGATTTTCCAATGTCTCTTCAAATCATGGGTTAGTCTTCACATGTAAAATTAAAATAGGCAACATAATAGCACATAACCCATACAACCATCATGAAGAGCATAACAAATAACTTGTTGATAGAGTTCACCTCTCCAGGGCTAAATCTTCAGGCCTGCCAACATTGCTAGATTTCTCCATATATTCAGTATAAATGGGATTACATAAAAAATTTCTGATGAAAACATGTGGCTATTATCCCTACAAGGTAATGTTCTCCTCCAAAAAACTCTCACATAAAGCAACAATATAAGACATTTCCTACAAAGATCCTATACTCCAACTGAAATGAGCTTACCTGATAATATGAGCACTTCAATCCCACATTGAAGAGCATAAACAAAACTTCCCTCAAAATGACATAATGAGAAAAGTAAACCTGAGTTGATCTCTGCAAGTAAAACTTGATGCAGTAGACTTTTGAAGGTGACAAAACCCCTACAAGGCCTTCTCCATGCTCCAATAGCTTCCAAAACTGCTTCAAAAATCTTATTGATCCATACACCCTTAGTTTTCAACTTGAAAAAAGACTCCTTAAATGTGCTTAAATAAAAAATTAGAGGTCACTATTGGATCCATAATATTCAAAAACCCCCTAAGTGGACTCTTCTTAAGCTCAATTTGGCCAAAACCTCCAAACAATATGACTCTCCAAGCTCTCCCATGAGTTTTATTGTTAATTGTCCTAAAAATTAGACCAACAATGTAACTGTCCTACAAATCCGCCTTGTTTTTTGCTAATGGAGCGACATTTTCACCCTTCGCTGTAACAACCCTGGTGAAAATTTCACGTAAAAATATATAAATACCACGAATGATGGGACACGTATTCTAAGCTAAATGGTGGGCAAGACATCCTAGGGGGGTGTTCAATTGGTTGTTTATGGCTAAGGAAATTGGCAAAGGCACTAACTAAGGCATTAAAGAGGAAAAATGGCATTTTGGGGACATTATTTATTAAAATAATGGAAATTAGGAGAAAAGGAAGGTCCAAAGGTCACATGTTGCATGTGAGGAGGAAATTGAAGGAAAATAATGGAAAATGAAGAATAGAGGCCTCATTCATAAAAAAGGCTTCTAAGGACCAGTTGGCAATACTTGGTTAGTTCAGTATTGGAGCTCTCTCATTATTCTCTCTCTCTCTCTCTCTCTCTCTCTCATACTCTTGGTTACTTAGAGTTTTCCTGGAGCACTCTTTGAGGGTGTGGCATATTTCAATTCTTGGAGCAAGAAGGCAAAGGAAGAGTAGAAAATCACAAGAAGGCATTAACATCAACAGCTACATCAGATTTTCTTTTAGGTACTGAGTTGCATGTATGATTTCTTCACTAGTTTTGGCATTCATGGCACATGCATGTGGTTTCTTGGTTATGATCTGTCATTGGCATGGAGGATGGCCGTGATTGACAATGGATTTCCTAGCCTTGCTATTTCCTGGATAGCCATGGTGATTGTGGGTTTACTTTCATTTCTTTGTTTTGGTTGGTTCTAATTTTTCCATAGCTTGGGTTGAGTTACTAGTCCTCGAAGCCTTTGTTGAACAAAAGCTCTGGAAGCCCTGTAACGCTCTGGAAGCATTGGATCCCTATTCCTAACGGGGTAGTAATATCACCCATATGATCATCATCAGTGGGGTCAAAGGGGATGGCAATTTTATGAGCCCCCCCTAGCGAGGGTTCGGGGGCACCACCCCCAAAGCTAAAAATAGATGAAATTTTACCTTGCAAAATATTGTAATTTCATATTCAATCTGGCCGTTCATTACGCGAATGATCTGATGGTATAATTTATGTTAATCTAGGGTTTTCTTCCCTAGTAGGAAACCCTTGGTTTATATGAGGGAATTATATTGTAGTTATGTATTATTATTCTAAGTGAAAAAGAGAGAGCAGACTATGTGAGAGCAAAGAGAAAATTACAACGGGTGTACTTTAGGTTGTATCTCTTCATTTTGTTGGATAGTATAAAAGGAAGGATTGGTTGTTTCTCCATGGATGTAGCCCAAATTGTGTGAACCACATATATCTATGTCTCTCTTATTTTATATGGTTCCGTGTTTGTGTTTTTATAATATTTTATGTCTTTCATTGCTCTATTAATTAATTTCTAACAAAAACATACTGTTGGGTCTACTTACTCAACATTTCCCTATTCTTCAAGCTCATATTTAAACTCTAAGTGTGATTAAACATTCCCAAATCTCCTATTTTCTAGATATTCTATGCTCTTCCTCAATTCCTCCAATTCTCGATTCCTTGCACCTCCTCATGATACTCCTTCTTTGCATGGTGGAATTCTTACAAGTTGTCTAGTGGTCCTAAACCTAACCAACACTCACAAACTTTATCTAGGCTTAGTTTATCACAACATACCTTCCAACAATTGCAATAAATAATCCCTCTTAAGTCCTTCCGAAATCATATACTATATAATCACTAACAAGAAACCAATGTCATGGGCTTGATACACCTTGACATAGGTGACCATAAAATCTTCTACACAACCAACTATAGGATCTTAGTACATAGAGCACACAAATACTTGTATGTTGGAATTAATATATATTTAAAAATAATAATTCAATGATGAATTCACAGTTACAAGAAACAAGATAAGAGATACCAACAAATTTTATTTCTTATTCATATAAACAACAATTTTATTTTTGCAATTTGTATATGTTCCTATTCTAGGTTACGACATTGTATAAGCATCACATGCTTCACCATTATACACTCTCAACTATTTATCTTACTCTGTTCCTTCATTCCCTCTCAACTTCATTGTCTCTTCTCTTCTTCTTGTCCTTCCCAATCCTCTGTATATAACTTGCTCTTAAACAAAAATTTGGAAATTGAAAAATCATAATGGTTCAACTTCCTCATATGTTTCTCAAACCAATTTTTATTTATTCGCATAGGTGGCATAATGATTTACAATGAAGTCCTATAATACATGTGGAGTTGTACTAAAGCATGATCCATAATTTTGTAGTAAAGTTGCATCACTATAACAACAAGGTAGTGTCGCAACATTGCAATAGCAAAGTGGAGTTGCAGTATTGTAATAGTAAAGTAGAGTTGTAGCACTGTAACAATTATGGTGGAGTGTAACATTGTAACAAAAATAGTGGAGTTGAAACACTACAACAATAAGGTAGATTCACAATATTGTATCAACAATGGTGGAGTTGCAACACTATAATAGTAATGGTGTAGTTGTAGTATTGTGACATCAAGGTGGAGTTCCAACACAGTAGAAAAAATATTATTTCATCCTCTAACTACTAACTAAAATCAAATGGTGTTGGTTGTTTTAGGTGAAATAAGCTCCTGCATCATGGGGGCGGAATATTATGATAGCGCACCCAAGGTTCTCGTATTAGCCACTTTGTAAATATGATGTACATTTTACATAATGTTGAAATCAAAAGAAAAGGGGATTGAGTCAAAGGGACATAGATTCTAGAGCAGGGGGAGGAGGATTGTTGCTTGGGATTTTATGGTTTCTTATCCAAAGAAGAAACTTGAATTTGCAGGAAAACCATTGAAAGCTGGCTGGTGCATGAAGTTAATGAACTAGTTCTTGAAATTAAATGGGGCAAGGAAAAGTACTCAGGTCCATACTTGCTTGAAAGAAAACAACAAGCAAAGAGGACATAAATTTATGAAGGGATGCAATAAAAAAGGATGCAACAAGAAATAATGTTGACATAAATGCAGGCTAGGGCTAAGAAAGAAAAAAGTAGAAGGATCCATTCGAAGGGGGGATTCGAATGGGAGAAGGGGGAGAATTTAGAGAGGAGCATTGGAAGGAAGCATTTAAATAGCAGAAGGCATTCAAAGGGAGAGGAGATCCACATTCAAAAGGAGAAATCATTTGAAAAGAAGGCATACCCATTCGAACAAAGGAGACTTTTCCTTTGAGAGAGACCCATTCAAACTCCTCGCGGAAAGGGAATAAAGACCTTTGTTTTGGAGGCAGACTGAGAAGGGGACTGGAATCGAACCTCGTGTAGATGCTTTCAGCACATAGTACTGAAGAAAAGATAAGAGAAGGGGATTGGCTATTTCTCCCCGGAGGTTGTGGGTTGAGTTTCTAGCCTCTGGATCCCTGTAACAACTTGGGGTCCCTGGAGGTTGTGGGTTGAGATAGGATCCCTGGAGCCCTGTAACAGCTTCGGTCTGTGGAGGTTGTGGGTTGAGAAAAAGGTCTCTGGAGGCATGCAACAACTTGGGTCCCTAGAGGTTGTGGGTTGGGATGGAATCTCTGGAGCCCTATAACATTTTGGGTCCTTTGGAGGCTATGGTTTGAGATAACAAACTTTGGAGCCTTGGAACAACTTGGGAAGAGGCCATCCTGAAGCAGAAGTAGAGAAAGACTTGATCAAAGACTTTTGGATATTTCCCTATTGGTAAAGTGGATTCTAGACTCCCTAGAAAGGGGTGAATCACTATGTGTGTACTTGGGGGTGAGGTGGGGCACCTCTAGACTCCATGTGCTAGCAAAGTAAGAAGAAATCAGCTAGTGGGTTGAGGAAGGAGGTCCTCTGGAGACCCTGTTTCAATTGGTAGCTGGTGTGTAGTCCCAGAAGTAAGCATTCCCCCCTCATACTTTGGAATCTGGATTGGGGGTCATAGTTGCAAGTAAATGTGGCTGAAACTATCTATGGTTGGGTGGATAGTCCTTGCCCCAGACTCAGTTTCCTTGCAAACTCAAAGATAAGTATTTGCATATGTTTGATTACCTTTAATGAGTCATGTTGCATTGTTGTTAATAATAGTTCTAGATTCAGGGATTGCATTTGTGATGTTAATACTTGCATATGTGGTGCATCTTTGTGGGGATACTCCACTGATATATGTGTTGATTATATATGTGTGTTTGTGCTTGGATCAGGAAGAAAAACATATGTGATAACCTATTGATGGAAAACATTGTGTATTTGATGCATAAGATGTGTAATAGACCACATGGTAATAATGTCTAAGCTATAAATTTGAGTTGAACCTTAATCTGAATTAAATGCTTATTTATGTTAAGAATAACACATTAATAAAAGTAAAAGAACTCCAGGATATGATACGGGCCATAGCTAAAGCCATGAGAGCTTGAAATGAACCTTAAACATAAGTGGGATTTGAGACCCTTTTATTAATATAGAGTTTACATGGAAGACCCTTTGTTGGGGAGAGTCGGTATTAGTTTGTAATTTATATATATTCTTACAAGTTGTTGTGTTGCCGAGCAAGAAATGTATGATTGTCAAGGGGAGTTTCCCTCGGGCCAGTTGTGCTTGTCTGCTTTACCTAAATGACCTGCATCCTTGCATTTTAGGTAGGATGGATATCTATAAGTGTTGTATTAGCATTTCTAGTGAGGCACTAGAAGGTACGATATAGCTCCAAGGAGTTACTCATAGAGTCAACGTGGATTTTGGAATTGTTGGCGTGTGGCAAACAAGGTGGAAAACTCTTGAAAGCTTGCACCAAGCCTATGGTAGGTAATAGATGCAAGAGTGCCTATGTCGCCATGTGATGAATTCCCTACCTAGAAGAAAGGAAGGCCCATAGGTTGGGAATCCATCAATGAAGCTATCACCCAAGCTCAGGAGAGGTAACATCATGGAACACCCTAGATTTGCATTAGCAAAGTGGCGAAATCTTGATGTATATTTGAGGGTCTACCAGAACTCTAAGACAAAGTTGCGTAGAGAAGACTAGCTTGAGGAAGCCAATGTAGCGGTAGAGCTTTTCTTTGGGGTGATTGTAGAGATCTTTATCTAAGACATCGCGTCAAGCAGAGCTGAAGCCCCATGACTGAGTCATGGCGGAAATGAAAGGAAAGGATTTTTTGTAGCGCTAAGGAGCGAAGCCTTAATTTATAGAAATGATATGGATAACCTTATCCTTTGCATATCAGAACCCTAGGTGGGAAGGCTTCCCATTGGTGGGGCCAAATTTTCCCTTCATGCGATTGGATAGGAGAATGGTGATGTGGCTAGAAAAGTCTCGAAAGTGTTGTATCACATAATTTAATTTAATTAATCGATTGGAATTTTGTCACTTGACGGACCTGAGATCATCAATATACAAATCCTGTAATGGAAAATTGATGTCGGAGAACCATTGTCTAGGACAGACCCCAGAATCCCATAACTAATTGTGAATTTGGAATTAAATTAGAGCGTCGAGATTCGGGATTCGAGAAAGGAAATCTTGGAAGGTCGAAATTCGTGGAGTCTCAGACCCTGGAATCTTGTAACTAAATTCAAACTGAATTTAATTGGAGAGCCAAGATCTAAGATTGAGGACTTATAGGGGGGATAGGTGGTAATACATTATTGTCCAGAGGTGACGTAAGCCTGACGTGTCAGCAGACACGTCAAAAGTAGTTATGGGGTTTTTAGGTACTCAAAGGACCATACATGGGTGACACATGGACCTCTCACAAGTCGACACATGCAAGGGATGATGTCAACATTATGTCATCCTAACAGTGGGGAATATTGGAGGTTGGAATCTCGTAACATAGTATTACTTGAATTGTTTTCGAGTAGCAAGAACTAGGGATCGTCAGTTGACGGCGTGCGGGACGATGGATAATTTCTCTATCATCTGGTACAACTGACTTGGAATCCCAGAGGGGCCATAATCTTGGAATCCTGTAACCAATTTGAAATGATTTGTTGATAAGTTTCCAAGAACCCGGGAACATGAGATTATGAGATGGAACTCTTGTGGTTGAATTCAAGCAGTAATCTCATTGTGATTTTGAGATTTCATTCGGGATTCGACCCTGATGGGTTGTGGGAAACACCAAGTTAAAGGTTTTCGAAAAAGGAGAGAAAAACAAAAAAAAAAAAATTGTATACCCCATTCGGATACGTTATAGATCAGTATCAAAGTGGTACGTATTAGAGTGGTTTGATACCCCATTCCTTCAATGTTAAAGGAGGGGTTGGGTATGTCACAAATATGAATAATATGGTGTGACCCTATTAATGTATTATTTTAGTCCTTTCTCAATTCTAAGCATAGCCAAGACCAACTCCATGGAATTCACCAATTCCACAATAAATGATATGTTCACCCATAATTTACATAGAAAAGACAATCGAACCTCCTTGTTATTATAAGGAGGCTAATCAAAACCATAAGTCTCTCATACATTAAGTTACCTTTGAATGGGCAATATGTGAACTAGTCCATACAAAGATGTTTTTTTCTTGGATCAAGGGGATGGTTGGTTTTAGGGCCAGTAAATAGTTGGAAAATAATCTCTTTGTAATATGTAGATATTTCACCTCTTTTTTAATGATGTTAGTTGAATGATATTCTCTCTTCCTATTCATATATTTATATATATTGGATAATTAGTCATAGATATGACCAATAGAAGAAACAATGGTTGAGCGCGGTAGCCTAAGAAAAATGAAATGGCTCTCTAGCATTTTAAGCTCACAAATTAGGTTTCTAATTTCATTTAGAAATTGATTAATTTCATTGTGTGGGTCTCATGCAGATGTTGGGAATAGTTTTTGGGTTTAAATCAGGGTTTTCCTCCATTTTAATAGAATAAAAAATGCATGTACATAATAATAAACATTTTACAAACTATTTAAATTTGTATAATTTAACATATATAAAAAGGAAAGTTTACAATAAAACCTATCTCAAATTAGGAACTTCTCTATTGCAAAAAAAGAGTGCAATATTGCTAAACTTTCTCATGCTTGTCCATGTGATTTATAGTTTGAGTTAGCATGAAAATGTATGAATAGGCTGGAGAAAACATGGAGAAAAGGCATTGTGGGTAGGAGAAATGAATAAAAAAAGGTCATGGCTTTTGTTTTTTTAAGTGTTCATAGATAGAAGAATGCAAATGTGTTAATAACATGTGCACACTTTTAAGAACAAGCATGTGTTCCTAACATATGCATTTTTATCATTTACAGTAAAAGCTATGTAGAACTCAATATGGAGTTGGGTATGGTGAGTGTATGGAGGCTCGATAAGGGTTATAGGCATTCAAATAGGAATGTTTGGACATTCCTAGAACTTGCGTGCATTCATGATTTTCACATTGAACATGCATTCTTGTTGTAGCAATTTTGAGAACGAAGTATGTGTAGTTGCCCTAATATTCCCTTCTATATTACCTTATTGTTGATTCATTGATTGTGTTGACACCTAATCATCAGGATTGGGTGAATAAATAAAATAAATGTAAATAAATAATAAGAGATATGAATAGTCATCGGGAGATGAAGTGAACAGTCTCCCTCATTTATATAATAAAGACCAACCTGAAGGAATAATATGAATTGATTTGTGTTGAGGAGTTACTGCCTGGTCTGACATGGTACCAGAGCCAGCTCTCGAAATTAGTTGTAACTCCTTTCTACCATTGTCTTGCTATCTGTCCCTCTGTGGAGTCTATCTGCCATAATTAATTCTGCGCCATTTCTGCCATGCCTCATCTCTGAAAACCTTCTGAATCGCTGCGTTGAATGCCTTGAGGCCGATAGTTTTGTAGCTATGCAGAGGAGCAGTGAAACTTTGCTGCGTTGATGGTCCGAGTAGCTATGTGGAGGAGCAATGAAACGTTGTTGCATTGATGGTTCGAGTAGCTATGCGAAGGAGCAGTGAAACGCTGCTGCGTTAATGGTTCAAGAAACTACCAGCAGACAAGGAAACACACAATCCTGGTTTGCATTCCCATTACTAATGATGCTACTGGATGCTAATATATTCTGGTGAAAATCTCATTCAATGACCCTTGAACAGTTTTTGTTCAGCCGCTAGATGCTAATATATTCTTGGCCAAGTACTCATAATTTCAGAAGCTCGTATTAAAAAATCTATGAGCAATTTTATAAAATGTTCCAATGGAGTCGAACCGATGCCATGATATATTTTTAGGTTTGTTTATTGGTTTGGTTTACATGAAAAATTTGCCAATAATATGATATCAATACTATGGTCTTCTTTCATAGTAATGTTACATCGAGGATTTGTGAAAATAATTATCATGTAATGTTATAGATATGAGAAGGCCGCTGGTATCACCATATGCTGCCCCACTTGTATATGTATTGAAGTTTTTTTGGCATATAAAAATTGTTAAATGCCATGTGTTGAATAGAGTTTTTTTTTTTAAACAAAGTCGTGGGTCAAAGCACTATGGCATGCAATGTTGAATGCATTTACAGTCTTGGGTATTGACATTTGCTGTCAAATTGAGGTTGTTGTCCAGCCATATCAGAACTATATTTTTTCCCATTAAGAGTAAAAGTTTTGCAGCAGAAGTTTTTTTTACAGAATGCATTCAATCATATCCATTGTGGGAATAGTTCTCACTGGCAAGGAGAACTATCTTGAGTGGTCCCGGATGATAAAACACACCCTGATTTTCAATGAGTTGTGGAAAGGAGTGTGCATTGGAGACGGAGACAAACAGCCAGAACAACCTACACCAAGCAAAGAGCTTGCCATTTGGGAAAACAAGAATAGAAAAGCCTATGCACTAATCGCAACATTTGTAAGTGAAGAGGTGAGTCGCCATATTACGCCATTTTCAATTGCTTTTGAAGCCTTACAAAAGTTGAAAAATCTCTATGACTCACATTTTGCACTTGAAGTTGTTCAACTCATGATTAAACTCTTCACTCTTGAACTACAAAATAATGATCCTCTTACTTTTGCATCTGAAGTAAAGTCTATAATGCATGATATCCAAGCCACTAAAATTGATTTGGATATTCCTCTTATCACTTTTCTCAAGGAACTTTATCCTCCTTACTCCAATTATCTTGATTCATTACAAGCAAATGGAAATCTTAAAGACATTAACTTTGACTCTCTTGTGAAAAAAATTGCTGAAAGAGAGAAAGCTTTTGGAAAGAAGACATCATCTGAATCTTCTGAAGAGGCTGTGTGCCTTGCTCATAAAGAAAAGCATCCTGCTCAAGATTCTTCAAGAGGAAGAGGTGGTTGAAGAGGAAGAGGAAGATATTTCAGAGGCAGGGGGCAGACACTCTCAAGAAGAAAAGGAAGATTTGCACTGCATACGCTGCAAAAGAAATGGATCACATGATGCCTCTACATGCAAGTTACCATGGGACAAAATTGAGCAGCAAAGAAACCAATAGAAAGGTAAAACTGATGATACAAACAAAGGTAAAGCACATGAATCCACTCACTATGTTGTGGCACAATGTAATATTGGAGTAAATGAAGATTTATTTAATGCTTCACTTGCTTCTTGGAAAAATGATTGGTTGCTTGATTTAGGAGCAAACTGCCACATGAATCATAGAAAATATTTTTTTGAAGAATTCACTGACAATGTTGATGGAGTAGTATACTTTGTAGACCAATCAAAAATCAAGCCATCAGGGCTTGGCACAATCAGGCTTAAACTTCCTGGTCTTCCCGACTTTCTTCTGCATCATGTTCTATATCTCCCATACCTCAAGAGAAACATGTTGTCCTTGGTCCACATCCGCCAGCAAGGTCACTCCATTCATATGTTTGATGGCAAGCTTGAGGTAAGAAAAGCATCTGACCACTCACTTGTCATGAGGGGAATAGAAGAAGAAAGACTTTTCAAGCTGCAAGGAACCTCTGCTC
>APFE030431762.1:0-44505 GCA_000404065.3 Pinus taeda | reverse complement strand
GCTTCACATGTGTGAGAGAGAGAGACCCATTTCAGTGCAGTAGAGAAGAGACTCATATTTGTGCAGTAGAGAGAGAGATGTGATGAGATGAGTGATTCCAAATGAGGAAAAGTCCTCTTATATTTATACACAACGTTGGTGGGTGAATAGATGCGACTGTTGGGCTTCTGAGCCTACATGAGTTGTAGGTCGACTTGATAATAATTCCATAATCAAAATAAATTCATATCTCCATGAATACTTATCGGAATCGGATGATCTTTATTATCAATCCTACACCTCTCGACGAGAGGAATCTAATGAACATATTATCAGCCATGAATAAGATGACCCACATGAAGTTTTGCCCTAGTTGCCAATTTTAACACTCCCTCTCAACTAGGGAGAACTTTATCTGCAATTTGTCTATCAGTCGTTACTATTCATCCATCAAATGCACTGCCCTGTACAGCCTGACTCTTGCCCTGCTTTGCTTATTCTACCTATTCTGCTTTGTCTTGTTCTGCCCTATACTGATGTGTACGACTCTGCTCTGTTATGCGCTACTTTGCTTTGTTCTATTCTGCTCTGCTTTTGTTTGAATTATGAAGAAGAAGAAATGATCGAGGATGTATCATACTGACTCAAAGTTAGTCTCAGAGTATGTACCATTGGTCCTAGACCAGTCTCAACCAACCCGAAGTCAGCATCATAGTGAGTACAACTCCACTGGTTCTAGACCAATATCATCCTCCACTGACTCAAAGTCAGTCTCAGAGTGCATACCACTGGTCCTAGATCAGTCTCAACCGACCCGAAGTCAACTTCATAGTAAGTACCACTCCTACCACTGGTCCCAGACCAATATCACAATCTCAGAGAGTGTATCACTGGTCCCAGACCAGTCTCAACCAACCCAAAGTCAGTGTCATAGTATGGTATAACTCCTACCACTGGTCCCAGACCGGTATCATTGATCCCAAATCAATGGAGGTCATCCTAGCGTAGGGAGTACGGTAGATACAATGATGCGTCCATCGGTACTACTATGGTCCCTAACTTCATTTCCCTACTCATTGATAAGATGAGAGGTATGGGTAGGATGCCTCGACAGGAGAACTTAATCAATCCTGTCCTCACAGGAGAACACATCAATCTTGCTACAATCGCCATGGAGAACACATCAATCCAGGCCGCCATGGAGAACACATCAATCTTGCTACAATCGCCATGGAGAACACATCAATCCAGGCCTCACAGGAGAACACGTCAATCCTGCTACAATCGCCATGGAGAACACATCAATCCAGGCCTCACAGGAGAACACATCAATCCTGCTACAATCGCCATGGAGAACACGTTAATCCAGGCCTCACAGGAGAACACATCAATCCTGCTACACAGGAGAGTGAATCATCCTGTTCCACAAGAGAGCGAATCATCTTGTCCCACAAGAGAGCGAATCATCTTGTTCTAGTGCGCGCCACCAGCAGAGGGTGAGTCACCCTGTGGTCGTATGTTGTTCCAGTAAGAACTGCAAATCCTTAGAGCTCCCAAAGCTCAATGTATGCAACATGCAGGACCCTTGTACAAGGGTTTCTTGATGACTCCAAGTCGTTTGGGAAAATCATAGATTAGATCTTTCCTCAGGGCTTTGACAAGGTGTATCGACCTGCACATCATCTTAATGCGATGGAGCCTCCTTGCTCATCGACTTACCATATCCTAGATGATGTTTATCTGTTGGAGCAATCGACGAATACGGGATTCCTCAATAATCGAATCCCACGTCTGGTTGTCACAAAGGATCACAGTGGTATCCAATGTAAATCCAAATAGCTCACTGAAGAGTTTTCGCAACCAAACTGCCTCACAGGATGCCATGCTGGCAGCAATATACTCTGCTTCGGCGATGCTCAAGGCCATCGATTTTTGCTTCCTGCTCATCCAGGATATTGAAGCAGATCCCGAGGAGAAACAACACCCGAAAGTGCTCTTACGGTCCTCCACATTGCCTACCCAATCAACGTCTGTGTATCCAAATAGTCTCACATCTCCGGCAGTGTATCTTAACCCATAAGTGGTAGTGACACGAAGATATCTCAACAGATTCTTGGCACCAATCCAATGTATGTGGTGGGGTTCAACCATATGTTGACTCAACGTGTTGACTGCGAAGCATATATCTGGACGGGAGTTCACTAGGAACATTAATGCTCTGACGAGTTGTCGATACTCGGTAGCATTTCATAAAACAGGTCCAGCAGCACTACCGCTTAACTTCTTGAAGTCAAGCTCCATCGAGGTAGTTACATGCTTGCAGTCCACCATACCGAATCTTTCCAATATCTTCACCACATATTTTCCTTGAGATAGGAAAGTTTCCCCTGGCTTCTGCCACACTTCAAGTCCTAGGAAATAGTGTATTAGTCCTAGGTACTTCATTTCAAATTCAGAAGCCAACTCCCTCTTACATTTGAGAATGAGAGGGTCTGCTCCTGTTAGAAAGAGGTCATCCACATACAACACTAGTATGAGAGGTTTATCATCTTCTACCTTAAAGTAAAGGTTAGGATCAACTTCACTCCTAGTGAATCCCAACTTCATCAAGTCGCTGTTGATCCTCTCATACCATGCTTGGGGTGCTTGCTTCAGCCCATAGAGAGCCTTCTTCAACTTGCATACATGAGATTTTCGATCCTAAATCTCAAATCCTTTGGGTTGCTCCACGTAGACCTCTTCTTTGATCGAGCCATGCAAGAACGTGGTCTTGACATCCATCTGATGTAGGTTCCATCCTTGTGAAGTGGCAAGGGCTTTGATCAAGTTGATGGTCGTATATCTGGCAACATGTGCAATATTCTCATCATAGTCTATACCTTCCTTCTGGGAGAAACCACGAGCAACAAAACGAGCCTTATACTTTTCCGTACTTCCATTTGCTGCATGCTTTATCTTGTAAAGCCATTTTGAAGTAACAATTGTCTTGTCTGGGGTCTGGGAACTACTTCCCAGACATCATTTTCCATAATAGACTCATATTCTATGGTCATAGCATCCTTCCATACTTGATGCTTGACGACATCTGAGAATGATGAAGGCTCATTTTGTATGATCGTGCTCATGATGGTCAGGTATCCCTGATACTTGTTAGGTTTCTTACTTTGACGGAAGTTTCCTCAGGTTGCAACATGCCCTTCAGCATCATCAAGTATCCCCCTAAGCCATGAATGCCACTTCCTAGAAGAGGAAGGCTCATGTGGAGGAGGATCAATCAGATCCATGGGTTCTTCTACATCAGGCATTGATTCATCATCCTTTTCTTTCGGTTCCCTGGTGTCGGCTACTTGAGAGCTCCTCAAAGTCAGAAGATTTTCCACCTTGCTGAGAGCCATATCTTCGTCAAAGGTGACATCATGACTAATCACGACTTCCCTTTGACCGGCTACATAGATTCTATAGCCTTCAGTATTTTCACCATAGCCCACGAAAATTCCCTTCTTTCTAGATGCACACAATTTATTTCTTTTCTCTTTCGGCACATGAAAATATACAGGGCTTCCAAAAATTCTAAAATGAGAAACATCAGGTTTCTTACCGGTGAACTTTTCTTCAGGAGTCTTGGAACCCAATGCTTGATGAGGGCATCGATTTTGTACATATACGGCAGTGTTTGCAGCTTCAGCCCATAGAAACTTCGGAAGTCTTTGATCATGTAGCATGGCCCGGACAGCTTCCATAATCATGTGGTTCTTCCTTTCCGACACACCATTTTGTTCAGGAGTATATGGTGTAGAAGTCTCCCTCTTGATGCCAACCTCTTTACAAAAATCATGGAACTCATTAGATTCATATTCAGTCCCATTATCAGTTCTTAAGATCTTGATCTTCTTTTCGGTTTGATTCTCGATCAGGGCTTTGAAGTGTCGAAACCAAGAGAACACTTCATCCTTCTTTTTCAAGAAGTATATCCAGGGCTTTTGAGAATAGTAATCTGTTAAAGTAAGATAATATGAATATCCTCCCAAGGAGTTCACAGGCATCATACCAGATATGTCTGAGTGAACTAGTTGTAATATATCGAAGGTCTTGCTTTGACTTGAGGGGAATGGTCCCCTTTTGAGCTTTCCTTCAGCACATCCCGGACATACACCTTCTTTCTCTACTTGGAATTTGGGCATCCCTGTTACCATTTGTCTTACATCGGGTAGAGCTTTGTAATGAAGGTGGGCAAATCTCCGATGCCAAAGTTCGGACTGAAGAGTTGTGTCACAAGACATGACACCTAGCAGACTTCCACCGACCTGATATGAAGAATCAACTCGAAACCCAAGAGTGAAAGCATCTTTAACATTATTTTTCCATATACGTACCTTGCCATCGTTGAAGGTTACCTTGTAGCCTTTGTCTTCCATTGCTGAGATGGATGCCAAGTTCTTTTTGAGATTAGGTACATATAATACATCTTGTAAGTGGATCGTATTATCTTGATTCAATTTGAGAGAAACATTGCCTACACCTTTCACAGGGTATTTCATGTCATCTCTAAGGACAATTTCCATGTTAGTTTCTTTCTCTACCAGATTATGGAGTACTTCTTTGTAACCAGTGAAGTGTCTTGAGGCACCACTATCAATGAGCCAAATTCCCATTGAGTCCGAAGGAGCGGAGGTAGATAGAGCAGCTGGTAGATAATATTCAGCCTGCTTATTGTCAACAGTGTTAGATTCATACCTAGAATTTCTAGCCTTCTTGAATGGTTGCCCTCTTCCTTGATTTCCAGCATTCCTTTTACCTTTGCTATTGAATTTTCCATTCCTTCGATTACCATGAGAGGGATTTTGATCATCGTCATAGTGAGAGTCCTTTCTATCAGGGCGTTCCCTTGGATAGTGACCTGCTTTATTGGAAATGTAACATCGTCCTTTTCTTCCACCCTTAGGTCCAGCCTTTCTTTTCGATTTAGACCCAGAATTACTTCTTTTCTTAGCTTGAGAAGAAAAAGCAGCAGGAGGACCTTTAGGCAAGGGCATTTCTTGCTCTTCTACCCTTGTTTCTTCTTGAATGCATCTAGCCATTAATTCCTCGAAACCATGAATTACATTATTGTTCAGAAGAGCAGTCTTGAACACGTACCATTCAGATGGTAATCCTCCAAGAGTTGTGAGTGCCATTTCTTTGTCAGTAATAGTCTCCCCAATAGATAGGAGATCGTTCATTGATCTCGGTAATTCTTAAGAACTATGCTTGCATACTCTCATCTTTACCCTTCTTGATTTCCCTCGGCTTATTTCTAAGAAACAAAACTTGATTTGCATCATTATCTTTAAATAAACTCACTAGTCTATTGTAGATTTCCTTGGAGGTGTCCAGTTTAGAGATGTAGGCCACCAAGTGCTTGTCGATAGAGTCCCGGATGATCTTCTTTGCTTTAACTTCTCCGTTCTTCCATTTGTTCCTGGCAGTAGGAGGTGCATTTGATGGAGGCTCAATAATATTGCCTCTCAGATGATCCAACACTCCTTGATCCTCAAGGGTTAGATCGATAGACATCTTACATTCGTGATAGTCAACTTTCTCACGGAGCTTGTCTTCCGCAGGAAAGAGTGTTGAGGACCCCATCGTTCTTTTAGGATTGCTTTGCCAATCTTCTCTTCGGTGATTGCTCTTGCTCTTGCTCGGGCTTTCTCTTCACCTCCTCTCTGACACCATGTTAAGTTATGGTATGTTCTATGCTTATAACAGTTTACTTCTTTTTCTTATTATATTCCATAGATTAGCAATCACATGTACATAAAGGAAAGTGTAGATAGAACATTAAACAATCGACAGAAAACAAGCCAAAGCAAGAGACACAAGATGTGGTGGCTAGCCAATGACAAATCCCACAATGTGTGGGGAAACCCTTTGATCAAATCTTTTTTTATCTTCAATAATTCAACAGAGAGAAATAATACAATAAATTTGATTTATATCAGCAATAACAAACCCTAGAGCAGAGCATCAGCGTTAGCGGCTTCATCATCAAACTAGGGTAGCGATATCTCACAAACCGATCGTCGGATCGGCTTGATTCCACCACCAAAAGTTGCGGCTTTCAGAGGAGGTTCAGATGAACCTACAACGCAGTTCAGATGATGAGATCTTCTAGTCCACGTAGGTCAAACTTCACTTTTGCAGTTGTAGCTTCAGTTTTAGCAGCTTCCTTCAAACTAGGGCAGTCGATATCTCACAAACCGTCTGTCAGATTGACTTGATTCCACCTCCAAAAGTTGCGGCTTTCAAAGGAGGTTCAGATGAACCTACAACGTAGTTCAGATGAGGAGATCTTCTAGTTCACACAGGTCAAATTTTACTTCTGCAGTTGTAGCTTCAGTTTTAGCAACTTCCGGCTTCACACGTGTGAGGGAGAGACCCTTTTCTGCGCAGTAGAGAAGAGACTCTTTTCTGTGCAGTAGAGAGAGAGATGTGATGAGATGAGTGAGTTCAAATGAGGAAAAGTCCTATATTTTTACCCAACGTTGGTGTTTGAATAGATGCGACTGTTGGGCTTCTGAGTCTACATGAGTTGTAGGTCGGCTTGATAATAATTCTATAATCGAAATAAATTCATATCTCCATGAATACTTATCGGAATCGAATGATCTTTATATCAATCCTACACCTCTCGACGAGAGGAATCTAATGAACATATTATCAGCCATGAATAAGATGACCCACATGAAGTTTTGCCCTAGTTGCCAATTTTAACAGTATTTGAGGAGGATTAGCTCTTTGTCTTGTGCAATATTTCATTCACCTTTGGAGGCAAAGCTTTGGAATACCAAGAGACATCTTAATTTCTTCAACCTTGAGAAAATTCTCATTGTACTTGCCTTATTTTTTGATTTTTATTTTCAAGAGGGAAATCTAGTGTTTGAGAAGCCTCATATATTGTAAAGATTCTTTTTGAAGTCTTAGTTGAGATCCTTTGTAAAGATTCTCATTTGTGTAACAATTGTAATAAAAACTTAGTTTTTCTTGTGGGAGCTTGGTTTCACCTAAGACATCCTTTGCTCTTTATTTTGGAAGGAGAAACTTTGGGTGGATTGATCTTGCATGGTTTTCTCTCAGTTTTCATTTTCGTATGTCTTAATAATTAACACATTCTCACCATCACCATCTAATCTTCTAAATTTAATCTTGCTACTAGTTTATATTCTTATGCTTTGCATTTCAAGTTTTTTCTTGCTTTCAAGTTCAATTTGGAATTTTACTTTGGAGCAACTTATCTTATTATATTCAAGCATTTCATTTTATGTGGCAAAGTTGATCTAGTTTGATTTAACAATTTGCTTCATGTTGGCCTCACAATCGGCTCATTGGTTACATGCTCATTTATTTTATTTGCTCATCTTGAAAGCATATCATACATTGAAAACTTCACTTCACTGCTTTGGTTTGTTATTGATATATCATTTGTCAAAGCATTTACTTTGAGAAACTTACAATCTTACATGCTTATGAAGCTTATGTTCTTGTATCTTGCATTATTTTGAGAAATTATCCAAGTTATATTGTTGAGCATATTTCCATTTAAATTGAAGCATTCCCTTTATACAAGCTCTAATAAACTTACTTGCATCTCATTTAGGAATATTATTATAGTTGCATTTTAACTTAATTTACCTCCAAGCATAAGCTTGGTTGAAAGACATTTCTTAGGGACCTCTTTCTTTTATCAACTTGAGGGACATAGACCCTCTTATGTGATTAACATGACGACTTTGCAACAGTTAGAGCCACAGTTTCTGCAATGCCGGTGACATCGGGTGTGTTGGGTAATCGAAGGGATGTATCATTAATATAGCTTTGGTTGTCTTTCTTTGGACCCCTTCCACAACTCACATAAGAGACTTGCTTCAAAACAGTAAAAAAAAAGTCACATCTTGACTAGGCATTTAGTTTAAAATTAACCAAGATAATTACATTCAACCTTAGTTTAAGTACATTTCATGCTAACACATCTTGCTATTACTTGCAAATTATTTCATGTACTTGTCATTGATGCAAATGTCTTAAATTGATAATCTTATTGAGTCAAGTATCATCTTGCTCACTTTTGCAAATAAGGTTTAATTTGTTTCCTTTGCAAATCATTCTATATTGCTTTCATACATGCTTTGGATTTGTGAATGATTATATATTTTGAAAGCATTTCTTGAAAACAAATTTTTATATCTTGCACGTGATATCATATCTTGCTAGCATCTTTTGTTTGATTAACAAGGTTACTTGTGTTTCAAATTTGAAACATTTCATTTGCTTGAGCAAGTATGGTTTACTTTCAAGCAATATAAGGCACTAGTTTTATGTATGCAAATCTTTGATTCATGTGTTGATTATATATTTCACCTCATATTGCTCATCATATTTGCTCATAATCTTAAAAATAATCCAATTCACTCTAACATCTCTTAAAAACATCACGTCTTTTTTAACTTAGTTTTCCATTTAGGGACCACCCCCCTTAGTTGACCTAGGAGAGAGCTTAAACAAAGAGATTTGGGAATAGGTGACAATCCCATCTCTTAAATTTCCCACCAACCACACCTTGTGGGGTTAAGGGATTTTCTCACTAACTTAGGTGTGTGTGACAAACGACAACAGGACCACCTTCCCCAAGGTTCTCAAAAGGGGAGCCATCAGGAGTAATATCCTTGAGAAAGGTAAGGTCAGTTTCAACTTCACTATCCATAGACTCATCTTCCCCAACACGTGTTCTCAAAATCATTCTTTTCATCATGTGGTTCCAAGAAGGATTCATCTTTTCTCTCATCATTTAGATTCCCAAAGTCCTCCCCAACTTCTTCGTCTTCATAGTCACCCTGATCATCCAACTGATTGTATTCTACGGGGATTTGTGATTGATTATATTTTTCTTTGGTAAGTTCAGTTAAAATATCCAAAATACAGGTTTGGCTGGCAAATTCAAAGAGATGACTAGGATCTTTCTCATAAGCACACCCTGATATGTAGAGTGGTCTTTGTGTTGCTTTATGAACCTTGAGCATGAATTCCATATCCATGTTTTTCAACAAACCTTCACAAAACTTGACATAGTGCTCCACAATTTGTTGTAGTGTTTGTAGTTCTTGAACATTGAGTTTTGCAAATGGAGAGCCACGAGTACTCTCTTGTTGACTGTAAGTCCCCTTTTTTATTTTTCTCCATAGTATAGCCAGGGTGGATTTCCAGGGCAGGGGAGGCCAGGTCAGTGCAACATGTTTATGTCATTAGGGGTCCCGATGGAGTTTTGAGGAGTTTTTATGGGGTTTGAGGGCATTCCTTTGACATATTCATCATCATGAGCAGTTCCGCACATTTTGTTTTTGGTTCCGTGACTTTCTGATAATTCTCGTAAAATGGGGCTATTATTGGGCATAACTTAATTAATTACGCTCAAGGTGGCATTTCGAGAGGAATATTTGACAGAACATCTTAGTGTAATAGTTCGTTGGAATTGGAACAAGAAGATCTACAAGATGGGACGCTGAGAAGTGACTTCCAGTGGCCGAAGGGAGTATGGTAGGAAATTTACCACTTTCTTTAATAAAAAATGACTTTAATTAGTCATTTAATTAAGGAAAAATAATGGTTGGAGGAAATGGGCCAAAAGTGAGTTAAGTGAAATAAAGTAAAATTAAAAAGGTCACTTAAAATAAAGTCAATGGAGGAGCTTTGAGAATAATAATAAAATAATAAAATAAGATGCTTCTAGAGACTTGGAGATCTATCCATCAGATCTATAAAAGAGGAGGAGGAGGAGGTCATTTGGAGACAACTTGGATTTGATATTGTTTCTTGTATGAGAGGTTGAAAACATGGTTCTCTACTCCATTGGTAGCCATAGACGGAAACCCTCTGGTGATTCAGTGAGATTGGGTGAGTACCCATCTCCCATTTGTGAATTCATCTAGAATTCATGGGAGAGCTCAACAGTATAGTTCAGTTCTGTTTGTAGGGCCAGTATAGCGGTGCAACAAATTATCTTGGAGGTCAGCTTTTCATCTCAGCTATTTGGGTTGTATAGGCATGTAACCCCAGTTTACGTATTATAGTAAAAGCTGAGAATTTTTTTGTTTTTTATGGGATTACAGTGCTCTAGTTGTTAAATTTTACATGGCAATCTTTTGTTTATGAATGGAATTTTTATCTGGCAAAATTTTGAGTTAGAATTTGAAGAATTTTTATTATGTGAAGTGTTTGTTCCAAATTTATTTCATTTGGGACATTATAGTGGTATCAGAGCCTTGATCTTGGCTCAGCCTGCAGGTTTTCCATTTTTAGTTTCCACTATTATGGTTCAAGGGTTTAAGGTTTATTTGCAGAATGGATTTTGAGCTAAGTTTGTGGGATTAATTTTGAAAGGGTTGAAGCTAATATTATTTTGCCAGAGGATGTCTCCATTTTGAGACAAAAGGTCAAAAATCTTTATTCTGGAGATCATTTTCTACATCAGATTGAAAAGGGCCTAGAGCATTCTTTATTGGTGGAACGAAAATCAGAAATCTCCCTTAGTAATTCAAAGGATCTGGCTGAAGCTATGAAGTTGACGACAATTCTCTAAGGTGCCAAAGTCAATATTCCAAGCCGAAATATGTTGATAGAAATTCCATGAGAAACGTGGGTGATTTTCGACAGGGCAGTGGTCAAGAAAAATGTATAGGGGATTATCCTACGGTCAGATTAATTTTGATCCCAACTAAATTGCATAGGTCGGGAGATAATTGAAGACTGCGTGCTTTGAGACCTTTATAGATCGATGACTTGAGCAATCAAGTTGCAGTTTGTTGAAGTAGCCGAATTCCAATTGGTAACCAATTTGCTGCGGGGAATTAAAAAATTACGTAAAGGTCCGAAAACTTTAATTGTGTTGTCGACCCAATTTTAAGAAAGGGTGTCCACTACATGATTTGAGGGTCTTTGAATAAAATATAGGCCAAGAGCCGAGAATTTGTGGCCAGGCGGAGATATAGTTTCGTGCCATGATTCTAGTGCAATTTGGGGGAGGTCATCAAATTAATGTTCGGAAAAAATTGATCGAAGGCCAACTCTTTGTTTTGCCAAGCCACAATCGTGAAGCTCCAGGCTGAGAAGTTTGTGGAAGTAGTTCGGACGAACCGCCACAATCTGTTAGATGTCACGCTGTGGATGTTCGACTAATAATACCAGGGCCGCACTGAAAGTTGATATGACGATGCAGAGTGGAAGTGGATCAGATCGAGCTCACTCGACTAGTGATTAAGCCATCGAGGACATGATTTTGGTTGTGCGAGTTTGGGTGACAGGGTGCATTAGATAATTGAACGACGTCGATTGTCTCACGAGGCACTCCGAATTTGTTATGACACAATCACTAGAACAAATTTACAAGGGTCATAACATTTTATTAAGGGCGAGTCTGTAAGAGATCAGACTGCGGCCAAATTTATTTGACAGGGGATTGAGGTACGCATCTTCCACAGGTAATTCGAGTCAAGATGATATTTATTCCTTTGTCGGTGAAGAAGTCGAGCTTGGTGGGCTGAATGCCTTGGAATATAAGGGTTGAGCCAACATGTTGTTGTGGGGTCACTTCAGCTGCAAAGAAAACCAAGTCTCCACCTAAATTTTGTCCAATGACACAAGTGAGTGTATTTGCCGAGGCATGGGACGAAGTTCTTTCTTACCCATTTAGGGCACGCATATGTTGGGCGTACTACTTTCGTGGGGAGATGTTTTACAATGAAGAACAAAAAAAAAAAAAAGAGGGCCGAGATTTTTATCAGGAGAGCAGTGGAATTGTTCAAGGAGTTGAGCATTACGGTGTTGAAAGAAGTGAGAAATTCCAGGGTCTGCACTCCTTCATTAGTCTTGTTGAGCAAGCTCCTTTGTTGCCGAATATGTCATTTTAACAGTTGCTAGACAGAGAGCTGAATTTGCAAGTCGATATAAGTTAGATTCTTCACACTGAACACGCACTTGAGATTGGTGATGCATAGTTCCCGGTAGCTGGTACGAGAGATTGTGTTCACATCTTGTAGCTGACCAGTGACACTACAATGCACGCTAAAGCTGGTTGAGGACCATACTCTTATTGGGCAGCATTTGAAATCAGGTTCCATTGTTCCCTAAAATCTGTTTTATCTTTATAATGTAAACTCTGAAGTGTTATGTCTATTTTCTAATGAATCAATGGTGTCGACTTGGGTATGTCGAGTATGAAACAATAATGCTATCCTGGAGTGTTTTCTTAGAGCGTTTCCTGAGTGTTTTCATATGTCAACTTCAACCCAAACCCAAGGAAATTCACGCACAACTATACTTTCAACAAAATATTCGACAAAATCCAGTTTGAGAAAATACTCAGTTGAGAACAGATTATTGATAATGTTGATTTCTGATAGCATCAAAAGTGCTCTAAGTCTCAAATATTGTAGGGAGGCTTAGACACATGCATTCACCAATACCCAGAATCGTTTTGGAAAATTCCACTCGGAGACAGTTTATTAAAATAATTAATTATTTTTAATGGGACCCTAAGTCTAAACTTAAGAAATTAAAATAATTAAAGGGTATTAATATAAACTGTGGGTGAAACTTCTAGAAGAAGGCGGAGATCAAGTCAATGTGATCCTAGCCATTGATTAGAATCTAATCTGGGTTGTTGATTGTTCAACGAGAGGATTATAAGAGAAGGATTGATGGGCACTTGGAGAACACATAGAGAGTTAATTAGTCAGATCGAATTACTGAGGCTAGAGCAACGTAGTAATTTCGTGGTGATCACAAAGAGAGGGGCAGAGATAATTTTGGTTGGAGAATCTTCTCCTGAGCCAAGAATACGTAGCAGAGAGGGCAGAGAAAGACTCAGAGGAGGCAACGCAGTGCCCAGTGAGGGTGACGTAGAGCCACGAAGGGCTCACGTAGAGCAGTGCAGTGCAGAAGTGAAGAAGTTTGAAAATTTGCTGGGAGTTCAATGTTCTGATCTAGGAGGGTTGAAGTCGAGGCTCTTGAGAGCAAATCGATCTAGTAGAGGAAGTGGTGCAGTTCTTCAGAGGCAGTGACGCAGGCCCACGTTGTGATTGCGTAGAGACAATGCAGAGGTAGCCGGGGACTCGTTGTTTCAGTTGCTGGATCAGCCGGGACTTGCAGCGTAGAGTGAGGTAATCTCACTAATTCATTCTACCGAGTGGTATTCTCTGTACTGGATAGCCAACAAGGCATCCAAAGTTTGTATTCAGAAATAACTAATGCTTAATAATAAAAACCCTGAGAACTACTGCACCGATTTTCCCACATTGGGTTTTTCCAGGGACATTTTTCCAAAAATCACTGTCATTGTGTTGTATTTTTTTCCTGTTCAGTTTCTTGTTTCGGCATATTATTTTAAATAGTGAATGTTGCAGTTGTATTTACTTAGATATTTACGGTAGAACACAGTAAATAATTTGGATGGATTAACAAGTAGGAGAAGTAACATCAGTTTGCTACAGGAGGGATTCCGAGTTTAGGAATTTTCAGATGGTATCAGAGCTGCAGGTGAAGCAAGAAGAACAAAGTTGGAAAACCCAGCGCTGAAGGAGGAAGGGAATTCGAAATTCTTTCAAAGGCAGCAATTCGAATCCCTAGAGGGTTTGCGCATTTAGGCTAGGAGGGCAAGATTTTTGCGGTAAATCCCTTTGAGTGAGTCGACAGCGGTAAGATTTCCAGATCAAAATCAGTCAGCGGCAAAGGGAGTAGCGCAATAGAAGCTTCAATAGAGAGGGGTTTCTTGGTGGGATGCAGTTTTCTACAGGCAGTTGCTAGGCAGAAAGACTTCAGAGGGAAGTGAGAGACACAGTTGAGGGAATTCTTCCTCAGAGGACTTTTAGCCAAGGAGTTTGAATTCTCACTAGTTGAACAGTAGTGGAGAGGGGCAAATCTACAAGTTCTAGAAGGGAGGGCGTAGGCCAGTCCAGTACTATGAAGAGGAGAGAGGAGGCTATTCGACTTTTCAATTGGCAGAGATGGCAGCCAGTGGAATGAGAGATCAGGATAGGTTGGATGGGGCATCCAACTATGTAATCTAGAAGGCAAGGATGTCGTGCCTTCTAGAAGAGAATTTTCTCAAAGTCTACGTCGACAACATGGTAGTTGGGCCCACAAATCTAGATCAGCTCAAGAAGTACAAGGTTGAAATGGCGAAGACAAAAAGAATGATCGTAATGGAATGAAGGATCATATAGTTTGTCACATAGCTGGCGAAAATATTGCCAAAGAGATGTGGGATGCATTGTCGACACTGTATCAAGGATCTTCCAAGCAACGGAAGATGTACTTGGAGCAGAAGATGATATCTATGCAAATGCAGAAGAGGGAACGCATTGATCCATTCCTCACGAAGCTTCAGGAGACCCGGGACGAGTTAGCAGCTGTGGGGTCAACACCTCAAGGATCCGAGATGGTTATATTGGCCCTCAATTTAGTCTTAGAGCAGTGGCAAGTCTTTATCCAGAGCATCTTGGGCAGGGCGACTTTGGCAAACTAGGATGCGATGTGGGCAACTCTCAAGCAAGAGGAGCTAAGGAGGGACTTGGTCAAGTGTAAACTTGATGGAAGCAACAACAATAGTGGGTCGAAGCGGAAGGAGGAGGATGAGAATGCAACCCTCGCATCTAAGGGGCAGCGGAAGCGAAAGAAAGACGTTTTGAAGATTAAATGCTTAAGGTGTGGTGAAATGGGTCACTACGCAACACAGTGTCCTCTCAGGAAAAAGGACAAAGATGAGAGGCATGATTCGAAGGTTGCAACGACGAAGATTGAGGAGGATGAGTTTTCCATGATAGCCGAGATACCTCCAGGAGGGAGGTGGGCTGATTTAGAGCGGTAGTTTGAGAGAGATACAGATGGGCATAATCCCTGAGGAGCCCACCTCTTGGATCAATTCCTTGCTATGGGAGCCCAAATCGAATGTAGTAAGATGGACCAGTGTCAATTGGTGCAGAGGAATGCCAGAGTGACAGTTGCAGAGGCTAGTAATGCTAGAGACTAAGCAACACAGAGCAGAGTTGGCAGTAATGCCGATGGCACAAAGCAGAGGTCAGCTACAACGCAGAGGCTTCAGAGGGTCAGCCTAGAGATTAGCAACAGCCGGACTCCAACAACGAGATACATCATATTGAACACTAGTTTAGTAATTTGGGATGCTTTTTCGTTGCTGATGCAGTAGCAGCAATAGTTGGAGAAAGTCGCAGTGTAGATGCAGTTGGCAGTGGAAGTGCTAACAGTAACACGGATGCAGAATTAAGAGGGAGTTGCAGTACAGATGCAATGTTGATAGTGGTAGGGTTAGTAGCAGTACAGATGCAACATTTGCGTAGTTGTTGATGGACAGGATGTCAGACATCAACAACGCAGAAGGAGATGTTACAGAACAGAGTGATGCTTCAATAGGTTCCATTGCTAGAGAACATTCCTCGCTAAGAGGGAGTGTTGATTTCTGGTAGCATCGGATGTGCTCTAAGTCTCAAATTTTGCTGGGAGGCTTAGACACATACATTCTCAAATACCCAGAAATCGTATTGGGAAATTCCACCCGGAGACAGTGTTATTAAAATAATTAATTATTTTTAATGGGACTCTAAGTCTAAACTTAGGAGATTAAAATAATTAAAGGGTATTAATATAAATTGTGGGTGAAATTTCTAGAAGAAGGCGAAGATCAAATCAATATGATCCTAGCCATTGATTAGAATCTAATTTGGCCCGTTGATTGATCAATGAGAGGATTACAAGAGAAGGCTTGATGGGCACTTGGAGAACACATAGAGAGTTGATCAGTCAGATCAAATTGCTTAGGCTAGAGCAACGCAGTGATTTCGTTGTGATCACGTAGAGAGGGGTAGAGATAGTTTTTGATTGGAGAATCTTTTCCTGAGCCAAGAATACACAACAAAGAGGCAGAGAAAGACACAAATGAGGTAACATAGTTCCCGGTGAGGGTGATGAAGAGCCACGAAGGGCTTACGCAACGCAGTGTAGTGTCTTCAGTGCAGAGGTCCGAATATTGGCTGGGAGTTCGATGTTCTAAGCTGGGAGGGCTGAAGTCAAGGCTCCTGAGAGCAAATCGATCTAGTAGAGGAAGTGACACAATTTCACAGAGGAAGTGAAGCAGGCCCATGCATGGATTGCGTAGGGACAACGCAAAGGTAGCCAGGGACTTGTTGTTTCAGTTTCCATATCATTTAGGACTTGTAGTGTAGAGTGAGCTAAGCTCACTAATTTCTTCTGCCGAGTGATATTCTCTATAATGGATAGCCAACAAGGCATCTAGAGTTTGTATTAAGAAATAACTACTGCTTAATAATAAAAACCCTCAGAACTGTTGCACCGGTTTCCCCACATTGGGTTTTTCGAGGACATTTGTCCAAAAATAGCTGTCATTGTGTCGTATCTTTTTCCTGTTCATTTTCTTGTTTCGGCATATTATTTTAAATAATGAATGCTGCAGTTGTATTTACTTCAATATTTACCGTAGAACATAGTAAATAACTTGTATGGATTAACAAGTAGGAGAAGTAACATTAGTTTGCTGCATTAGGGATTCCAGGTTTAGGAATTTTCATAGATGGTTGTCTATAATGGGCTACCTGTGAGGGATTATATGTGTAAGTCATGAGAAGCCAACGTAATCTATATGTTGTTGTCTACAAGTTGAATGAAGTTGTTTCTCTATGATAAAATTATATTGTTGTAATCTAGTCGTAATCATTATATCAGTGGTCATATATTAGTCATTACCCATGAGGAGTTATCAATCTTAGTTGAATGAGCCTTGCCTGATGTACTATTGTCAGAATCATGCACAAAACATTTTGTTGTACTTGTCATTAGTAAGCCAAAACATGGATGAAACCTTTATAAACTCCTGTAATAAACCAGCAACAACAAATGTCAAACCCTTCTCAAAAGGGATCTATGCCATTCTTCAGAGAGAACATCCAAAGGTTGTGCAGGAGGGGTAGGAAATAGGGCACAAAATATTTGCACTTGGGACAAATTTGAAGCACATGAGGGTCACATGGAAGGTTCTTTTCAAACTTGATGAACTGGATGCGCTCCTTTCCAAAGTGAGCCAGTTAGAAGAGAAGAAACTAATTTGGGCTCTAAAACCAGCTATGCTTGCTCTCATACAACAGAAGTTCTTGGAGGAACCTTATGAAGGGGTTAGACTTCCAGTTGCATCTTGTCTCAGTAACATCATGAGACTAATTGCCCCTATAGCTCCTTACAATGATGATGTTCTGAGGAGAGTTTTCAAGCTGATAGTATACACTTTCTAAGACTTGGACAACAGTGCAGGCTCTACCTTTGGGAAGAAGCTTGATATTTTAGAAGTTATGGCTATGACTAGGACTTATGAAATCATGTTTGGTCTAGAGTGTGATATTTGATCCTACAAATGTTCCAATGCTTCTTCAACATTAGGAAACATCGTCCTGACACAGTCATAACACACATGGAGTCCATCTTGTCATCGTGTATGAGAGGCCGTGATGCCATTTGTCAGGAGTTGCAGTCTCGATTGTTGTCTATTTGGAGGAGAGCACAGTTGGTCTCACTTGCTACTTATGAGCTAGCCAAAAGGTTGGTTGAGCAGAACATTGGGTTGTTAAAGAGACAGTTGATTAGAGACGAGCAACTCAGGTTTGGGGGATCACTTAGCAAGAATGAGCTGAGGAGGAAGGGACTTTGCTTTGTCTGCAAAGAACCTTGGGGACTTGACCACTCATGCTTGAGAGATACAAAGGAGATGGCAAAGATAGAGCAGGGAGATATTTCTTTTGTCTTTTAGGATGAGGACTCTTCTTTGGATGAGTCCTCGGGGTCATATGAGGATGCCTCTGGGCAGCATGGACAATCATGTGGAGCTGTTGACAATAGGCTAGATTTATATTCTAGTGTGTATGGTGAGCAGTCAGTGGACCCTATGGGAGACATTCAGGATGATGAGTCACCATTGGTGATTCAACATGAGAAACATATGGTGGAGCATGAGTCAGTTGAGGAGGATGATGTGCGCAATATGCATGATGAGCCTTTTGGGGAGAGCCAATTGGAGGTTCATATTGAGCCCATGATGGTCGAGGATGAGAAACCACCCTTGGGGTTAGCCATTGATGAGGAGTAGGTAGATTTATAGTGTCAGTATTTGCACACTCATGTCTTTAGGAGATGTTGGAGTATGACAGGACAATTTTGCAGGAGATTGGTGGACTGGAGGAGCGTAGAGTTTCCTATCAGATGAGGGAGGTGACAATGCATCCATCCTTGGGTCTACCCATTGATGAGGTGCAAATAGATGTAGTGGCATCCAACAAAGCTGCATCATTTTCAGGCAACAACTCTCTCCAGGAGTACATAGACATGGCGTGCAACATAGTTTGGTGACTTGTACCCATTGTAGGGAGAGAGGTAGGGTTCTCTCAGCGGATGTTGTCGATTGACCAGGTAGAGCAGCATGAGTTGAGCGTGGACCAACATCAAGATGGTAGACTTGTTCCTTACATCGGAGTCCATGCCTTAGATTGGCGGAAGATCATGAGTTGGTATCCTTTTCATGGAGTATCACCTTAGTTCGGGGCACAGTACAACTGGGGCACTTAGATGAGGGGGTTACTATATGTTTTAGTGGGCAGGGGGTTGTGGACCGACAATTCATCAGTATTTCAGTAGCACTAGCCCAACATCAGCCAAGTGGGTTGCCCTCGGCCTGTGCTCGAGGTTGGATTGGAGAGAGGTGATGTGTTGGTATTCGCTTGATGGAGCAACAACTATAGCCAGAGATAGAGCACAGTCTGAGCCAAGGGACTTGGGCGATGATTGGCCATGGTGGCATTGGGATCTAGGTGGATCTACTAGCAGCAGGTTGAGTCAGAGATGGGCATGGGATGCAGGTATTGGGGGATCCAATCATGTTTGGATTGCTGGAAGGCATGATGTGAACCAATGGTTCATATGGGATCCTGGTATCAGTTTGCAGATGCCTCTATAGTGGATAGGTGCAGATTGCTTGAGGGCAAACAATCTTGGGGTGGGAGGATTTGTAATGCCCCCATTTTTATTTTTCTCCCTAGTACATCTAGGGTGGATTTCTAGGGTAGGGGATGGCCAAGTCAGTGGAGTAGGTTTATGTCATCAGGGGTCCTTATAGAGTTTTGAGGAGTTTTTATGGGGTCCGATGGCATGCATATTCATCATCATGAGCAGTTACGCACATCTTGTTTTTGGTTCTGTGACTTTATGATAATTCCTGTAAAACAGGGTTATTATTGGGCATAACTTAATTAATTACGTTCAAGGTGGCATTCTGAGAGGAATATTTGATCGAACACCTTAGTGTAATAGCTCATTGAACCGAAACAAGAAGATCTACAGGATGAGATGCTGAGAAGTGACTTCGAGTGGCCGAAGAGAGTATGGTGGGTGATTTACCACTTTCCTTAATAAAAAAATGACTTTAATTAGTCATTTAATTAAGGAAAAATAATTAATTGGAGGAAATGGGCCAAAAGTGACTTAAGTGAAATAAAGTAAAATTAAAAGGTCGCTTAAGATAAAGTCAATGGAGGAGCTTCTAGAATAATAATAAAATAATAACATAAGATGCTTCAAGAGGCTTGGAGATCTATCCATCAAATCTATAAAAGAGGAGGAGGAGGTCATTTGGAGACATCTTGGATTTGATATTGTTTCTTGTATGAGAGGTTGAGAACTTGGTTCTCTACTCCATTGGTAGCCCCAGGACAAAAACCCTCGGGTGATTCAGTGAGATTGGGTGAGTACCCATCTCCCATTGTTGAATTCATTTAGAATTCATCGAAGAGCTCACCAATATAATTCAGTTACGTTTGGAGGGCTTAGTATAGGGGTGCAACAAATTATCTTGGAGACCAGCTTTTCATCTCAGTAATTTGGGTTGTATATGCATGTAACCCCAATTTATCTATTATAATAAAAGCTGAGAATTTTCTTATTTAGTGTGTTACGGGATTGCAATGCTCTAGTTGTTAAATTTTACATGGAAATCTTCTGTTTATGAATGAAATTTTTATCTGAAGAAATTTTGAGTTAGAATTTAAAGATTTTTTTTTTATGTGAAGTATTTGTTCCAAACTTATTTCATTTGGGACATTACATTGACAACATGCCATTTTTCACGATTTTTCATATTAGGAATAAAATGGAGTCGCTAGGGTGAATTTAAAGATGCCTTGCTAGATGCTTGCTTCATCCTACAAGCACTAACTTTGAAGTTCAATGAAGAACTAGGGCTTCTTTCTTCCAATGGAGTTGCCAATAATGATATGTCAATATGTCGAATGGGGAACAAAACGCATGTCTCGTGTGCTTGACAATGATGCCAAAATGTTACTGCTCAAACTAGCAGGTGTCTTAGGAGGGGATGCTATAGAGCAACTACTAGGTCAAGGGAAATGATGGAGCAATAGCCCATTGTCACCTCAGCTAAAGCTCCCTGCGCTTTACAGACTGTTATTGCTCAAACTAGTAAGGGACCTAAATGGGATTTGTAAAGGGCAAATGCCAAGGGCAACAAATGGAGACTTAGCCCATTGTAACCTCAGCTAAGGCTCCCTTCTATTTACAGACTTTGATCAATCGGAGGAGATCAAGTATATTATGGAGTCACCAATGAAGGATTAATCAATGAATGGATATGAGTGACCCAAATAATCCCTTTCCTTAAAGAGCTTGAGGAATGGACCCTGATTACTTTCTAAGCAAGGTACAATGTCTTCTAGGGAAAGGAAAGGAGGATTTGAGGGTTAGGTTTATGGGATATGACTTGTGAAGGAGTTTCCCAATCCCTAAAATACTTTATGAAATTGGTATCCTGGATGGTTCTTGAAGAATTGTCTTTTCAAAGGAACGGGACCACATGGGGCCAAGTGGACCTAGTCTAGGGTAGGAGGAAAGAGTATGGCAACCAATGATGTCCTTACCCTAGACAAGGTGGGGGAAAGGACCAAAGAAAGAATTTTCACTTGAAGGTGTTGAATTGATCCTATAAGGTTCTAGCCTTGGGGATGCTAGGGCAAAGTTTGATCTCAGAGCTAGGGCTTGGATTTTCTCCCAACTCCACGGTCAGAATGGTTTCAAAATTGTAGGAGGCCTTGAGGAGACAACAACATAGTAGACCCTAGAAGATCGAACTTTTTGGAAGGATAGTTTGTCGGGAAAATGATGCCCTAGGTGACCCAACTTGGCTAGACCTGGGAAAAGGTGAGAAAGATGTGATTTTAGGTGACCACCTCTTGGTAGATCAGTTCCTTGGTCTTGGGAGAATGGAGTCTATGATGAATATGAGTGAGTGCCTTTGGTGCTTGGTCAAGGAGGCCTCAAGACTATTTCGCTAGCCTTTGAGGTCAAAGAGAAGCAATATTGCAGCTTTTATAGTTCGATGTGTGAAGGAGATGGCTTATCAAGGTCAATTCAGTGATAGAATTACCCCTAGGAGATTTTGTTCACATTACATGGCCCATACATTGAGAGATGCTATAATAGAGACAAAATTCCACCATTTAAAGTAGTAATTGCATGCAACAATTAGTCCTAAAAATAACGAAAATCCCAGTCCAGTGTATATGACTAAGTAAAACAAGAATAACATTAAATCATGTACTTACATGTAACAAAATATATCCAACCATCCACAATTGACAAAAGAGAAGCTCCAAGATAAGATAGACCAATATCCACACATCAAAATTCATCCATAAAGCTCCAATTCATCCTTTAGAAAAAGTGTGAAATTCTCAAGAGAGAGAAAAGATCCAATCCAAAGTGATGATGAAAAAATGAACTCATCTCACTTGTATTTATACACTAAGGAGGAGTTCGAATTAGCCTCCTTGGCCTACAAAAGCCCAAAAAATAAAATAATGTTCTAATAATCCAACTTTTGGTGACAAGCCCACCAAACTAGGTCATAAATAAAAGTAAGCCTCTCAAGAGGTCAAATAATAATCTTTGCATGTCGTAGGGCCCTCTAAGAGGCCTAATGAGGTCCATGGGTGCCATAATGAAGAGTAGGACCCTCAAAAGCAGTGGATAAGGGGTTGGCCCCTTGTATTAACCTGTGGTGCTCCAAATGACATGTGGGGGCACACAAGTGTCCTCATGGGTCTCTAAACAAATCGAAGATGCTTGTAGGTTTCCTGCGAGGGCTAGGATGATGGTCTAGGTGATGCCACATCATCGTGCAAGTCCTCGATCATCTGCTAAGTGTATGGTGCAAATCTGGGGCCAATTGGGCATGATGGATTAGGTGCATCTTCCACATCTAAGAAGTGAACCACGGGCAATATCTAAATGGTTGTGGGGATCCATGGAGTGCTGTCTGCTGTTGTGGAGGCCCATGGCTCTCAATGCACACCCTACATGTGCCAATGTAGCCCTCTGGAGGATTAGGACCCCGTATAGTGAGACCAAACCCAAGATGGAGACCCTCTGCAATCCTGCATAAGATCCAATGCGTCTCCTAGCTTTTGATTACAAGAAGTCATTAGAGAAATCGAGTAAATGAGCTTATCAATTGTGGAACATAGGTGGGGACTTCATAATGGCTTGCCCTTCCATAATGGCTTTGGGAGGTGCTAATGTCTCCTAAACTCCAAATGGAGTTAACCAAGAATCTTATTAGGTGGTTTCTACTGTTAAAGGGGATAATATATTCAAGGTACATCCTTCAAAAGGTGGTGGCATGTGATAGATAGGTGAATGAAGTAGGGGGGATGATAAGGGGCAACCTTGGGTCACATGCTGTGGTACAAGTGTAGCTAATAAGAGGGAAGCCCATACTTGGGTTTATAATATATAGGAGGGAGTAATCGCGGTACATGAGGTGCTCCGACCTTGATTTTTCCACCCTTCTTTATATGCCTTTTGCCTTTTTATTATTTTCTTTGATTAACTGCTCAAGTGTCAAAGGGTAAGAGCATGATGTATAAGACATAGTAGTGAATACCCCCTTTAAAGGTAGTTCATTGCCCACCAGGGGTTGGGACAATCATGGGTTCCTATATGATGAAGGAGGTTCATAGAACCTGTAGGAACTAGGGTGATGGTCATGATGATGGCGCGGAGCTCATGCATTGGCTTTTGCCCACGTGTTAAATGTGTTTGTCCCAACCGTCTTTTGCATTTTGTGGTACATCTTCCTGTTGAATGTGGCCAAATATGCTTTTATCTTTCTTTTTAGCTGCATCAACCTTCGGGCTTCGTTCCAGTCCATGACTCAAGGTGTGGGCAAGGGGAAGGGGTAAGCTAACCCCTGTGCACTCAGGTGGGAAAAATGATGAATGGGGTAGTAATGAGTGGAAAGTGGGTAATATAAGCGGATAAGGAAGCGGGACCACGCAATTAAAATTAGGGTTTCCCATGAAATGCCATCCCTAAAGCCAAATGGTTAGGAAGAGAAATCCCATGGGACTAGAATGCAAGGTTAATATTCAAAAGGGGGTAGGGGACAAGGGCACAAACCTAACCCTTTCTTTCCACCGAATGCTCCATTAATCCATACCTAGAAGTGTCCATGATAAGCAAACTACAATACTCAATTACCAAATGACAAGGCATGCCTTTAGATTCGGGAGGCCCACCTTCAAACATACGATCATGGTAGATGGGCAAGGGACCACATGGCTGGCTCAGATGGCGGAGAAATGGCACAATGAGCTAGCCAGTGGCTGCAAGGTTCTGTTGGCTGTCGGATGAGGACCATCTTGGAGATTTTTTTCTCCTAGGGATATCACTCACAAAATGGGGGGTAAGACAGACTTTCACTGATGGGAGGAGACGTAGTATGATGGAATCATGAGAATATATGGTCAATGATAAGATAAGGAAGTGATTATGTAATATCCCCAATTTTCCTAAGCCACTTAGGAAATATTATGCTTTTTGACAATTTTGGAATTAGCCACAATTTTGGGTATTTTGACTTAAGAGAGGCAAAAACAATCGAATTCTTGGTGGGTTGTGGGGGCCACACACCAAAGGAATACACACTCCCTTAGGGAAACACACTTGTGGAGGGAGAAGGAAGGAGACGGAAGGCGTGCTAGTGGAGAATGGGACCCACGAGGAAAGGAAGAGGGCAACAAGCATAAATAGAAGAGGAGGGACCATCATTTGGCAGCGTTTATCAATCGGAAAATTATATTATTGTTTGCTTGAGCTGTCGAGCCAAGTCAACATTGTGTTGTTCAAGACGAGGTTTTCGAGGGGAAATCTCAACTCCTTTTTCAGTGGACTCCAAGTGCCACCCTAGGGGAGCCATAGCTACACTTGTGAGCTGATCCGAGAGAATTCTGTAGGTGATATCAAAATGTTCTTGGGGCATTCTGGACACAGAAGGGAAATACACACACCTTAGGAGAGGGAGTTACAAAACTGTTTTGGCACCGAGCTTTTGGGGTCACATTACTTCAGTATTTTCTAGCCATTTTGTGGTAGTTTGGTGGGCTGAATTAGTTGCTATTCCTCAGGCCGAAATTCTTCTTCGAGTGCACACGCAAAGGTAGTCTCATTGGGTCTGCACAGTTCTTTGGGGAGAGACTTAGTTGTGGGAGGTTTCACTGGGGGTTTTGAGCTGAGATTTTTTAGGAGACGTAAGGGGAACATTGCTCAGCATTTGGGGGCTCATTTGCAACAGATTTCTGGGTGATACGAATTTGCCTGCAGGTGGAAGGGCTCACTCTAGTTGGGGGCAAATTTGGAAGGTTGGAACTATGCCCAACCCTTCTGGAATTTTTTTGGGTTTATTGAGGAGAGGCCAAGATTAAGTTTGCAGATTTTTTCTGATCACTTTTGAGGGAAAAGTTACTAGTTCCACTAAATAGCCACCAACATAAATTGATAAAGGAGGGCGCAACTTATTCCAAGCCCATTTCCACCACTTGGGTTTGTGAGACATTTTTGGGTTTGGTTGAGCTGGTGGAGTAGCACATGTGGCTGATTTCTCAGAATTTTTGGAGCACTCTCGAGGGTCCAAACATCATCTTCCTTCCAGCCAACAGTTGCAGTTTTCCAGGACCAACACATAAATAGAAGGGAAAATACTTCCTAGCAGTTGGGCAACATACTTTCTCACTTGGGGTTGTCAACCTTGCTTTAGCAAGCCCAGGTGCACACACTCCATTTATATTTGTACTTTCCACTTGCATATATATAATAAAATGGCTCAGTTCTACACATTTCTTGGCTAAATTCGTGGTTCACTTGTTGCATGTTGGATTTTGTGTGTTGCATGTGTATTTTTGCTTGTTTATCCTCGTATTCTCCAAGTAGGAATATTATAGTTGTATGAGAGCCATAATCTTGGCTTGGCCTGTGGGAAACCCTTCATTCTATGACAAGACCAGAATAAAAAACTAAGAAATCATGGGATCCAAAGAAATATTAAAATTGAACAACATGGCAGTAACCTTGAATAAGGTGATTAGGATGCAACAAATGATGTTTGATGTGGGGGAGTCGCTGATTCATTCCACAATTGAGAATCAGGATCATTGTCAATTATACAACAAATCCACTAGGCCCAAAATTATGGGTAATGCATCAAGATGGAAAGACATGATTACAACTGATGTGGAGTTATTGGCATCAAATTGGAGGGTATACCAATCATTGGGTCATGGCATTCAAACGTCCCTCTCTTTTTGGGAGTTCTGTGAACTAAGAGGCATGCACAAATTAGTGAGGATTCAATGGAATTATTTAGGGATGATGAGGAGGATTAAGGCAGAATATGAGAGAGTAGTTGAAGGGGCCATGGTTGGCAAGGAGACAGTTGAGCATACACTTGTTGATGAGATGCCATCCGTTGTGGAGGTATCCATTGATGAGGTATCCCGGGTTGTGATCGAGTTCTAAGGTGATAGTAGCATACCACAGGGTCATGAGGTGTTGGTAGACATCTCCACTGTTGATGAGGAGCCAATAGGTATAGAGGCATCGAGATCTATGATAGAGTTGCTAGACGACAGTCACCTACAACTGACTGGTGAGCATGTCTTGTGTGTTGGGTTGTCTATGGAGGAGGTTGTGCAACCATCCTTTGGGTTAGCCATTGATGAGTGGCAGCATAGAGACCACATGTTGGGATTTCAACACAGTTCGCTTCAAAGGCACATTGATGGGATCTACAACATTAGTAGCCCACCCTTATGAATTGGGTTGAGGGAGGCAGAGTTGTCTAGACATACCCAAGGGGATGGCTAGGTTAGCAGGACTAAGCGACATGAGCTGAGTATGACACTGCATCAGCTTGGAGGGCTTGCTCCTTCAACAGGGGATTGTACATTCAATCCCTCCTTTGGGGTTGGATGGCAAGAGGAACTGAGTTGGTACCCAATGGAGCATGCTAAGCGATTGGATACATCCATGGCCACATTTTAGCAGAGGCCAGGGATTACCAGGGGACTCGAGGGCTAGATTGTTGTTGGGATCCAGGTGGGATTTCCCATCACATCATAGAGCTGGTAGGTGATGGTAGTAACTGTGTGATGGCTCCGACGTTTGGGCACGCACACATTTTCAGATCTCCTTTAGAGCCCCGACCAACGCTAGTGATAGGATGGTTTGATAGGGGAGCAGGCAGATTTCATGAGTTATCTTGGCATATTGACTGTGCGTGGAGTCACAGGGTGGTTAGCTTACTCTGGTTGGAGGAGGTGGCATCAACAGGCCACCAGACAGGGAATTACATTGGGACGGTGCTCTCTCATTGGTATATTGGAGAACGAAGCTACTGAGGATTAGCATAGTAGTGTCATTCTCGTTGGCATGTGAGGAGTTAGGCAGCTCAAGTCTTTTAGGGCAGATGGGGAGATGTAGCCCACATCATGGTGGGTTTACTAGCAGAGTGGTGGATACTTGGGCACATGCAGGATATCGTATGTTACAAGGTGGTACGACAGTGAGCAATGGTACACAAGACCCCACAAAGTTATCTCGTAGGGTCCAGTGTTATTTAGAGGGATGCAGACTAAAGCATATAAACCTAATTTTAGGCCATAACATCCAGCGGTGTGCAGGGTGATGCAATGAGTAGTGGCCTGTAGAGGGGCATGCAAATGCATGGCGGTGTTGTGAAAATTCTATTACTGTAGCAACTGATTTATTTTACCTACTTATTTTCCAACAAGTTATTTAAAAAACCCTTAAGTAAATATTAAAATAAATGCTATTGCAGATATCACACCATAATACAAAAACAAATACATGCACAAGAATCAAACACATCAACACAAAGATTTTTGGGCAATTGTCCCCGGAAAAACCCAATGCGGGAAAACCAGTGCAACAGAGGAGAATTTTATTATTAAGATTTTCTCGAGTACAACTAGGGTGCCAAACTGGCTCACCCAATAGAGACAAATCCTTCGGCGCCTCCCCTAGGCTCAGCGTTTGTCTAGCTAGTCTCTGTGCAACTCCTAGACCCGCTGCATCAACATCTACCTCACTACATTAGCACTTTGGCTCTCTGTAGCACCCATGCAGGCCCTCCAGTTACCGCGTAGTCCAGCTGCCTCTGTGTCTTCCTAAGTAGCTCTGCGTCTACCTCTCTGAACTCTGCGCTGGTCCTCCAACATTGTTCTTGCCTCTCTGTTATGTACTCGCTACCTCTTGCTGCAATCCAAGCCTCCAGTTTGAATTTCTCAACAAGCCCCGCTCCAGAAATCGAACTCACTGGTCTCCCTCAGTATATCTCCAACTGACCCTCAAGCCTTCTCTTATACTTTTCCTGTTGATGAATCAACGGCTGAGATTAGGTCCTTAATCAACGTCTAAGATTAAAATAGACTTGATTCTTAGAAGCTTCTCATCCTTATCTTTATTAATACCCATTAATATTTTTATTTTCCTAAGTTTAGACTTAGGAATTCATTAAAAATATTAAGTATTTTAATATCTCTTCATCCGTATGGAATTTTCCAAAACGATTTATGGGTCTTGGAGATGTCATGTGCTTTAGTCTCTCCACCCATTTTCATGGCTAGAGCACATCCGATGTTACCCCAAATCAATAGGTGTGTTGTATCATGTCGGTTTACACTGTGGAGTAGGGTTAGTAGCTCACATCGCATTGAGTACCCACGAGGAGTGTCAGGTACGGTGACACAGGCAGGACAGGAGGTGATATAGGGTGGGACAGTAGTAGTAGGGGGTATCCAGCAGTGTACAGGGGTAGGATGCCGTGTACAGTGGCATGTCGAGGAGTATATGGATGCTCGGTGGTATGCAGGGGTGTACGGTGCTGCGCAGCAGGGTCTTGGAGTGTTGGCTCCAGGGAGACACCTAGATGGAGACACCGGGCATACCTTTGGGTGTAATTCACCCAAGATCGATGAGGACACAGATGAGCGATACTTGATCGTATCCATGGGGACTCACACGTCTGGTCCTCTTCTACATCACTTATGTGCACTGTCGATTTGATTGTTGTCCTTTGACACTCTGGGCATGAGCAGCAGGGGACAGGAGCTCCCCTGAGATATTTGGATGGCACGCAACGCACTAGGGGAGAGACTTCTCACCGGTGGCATTGGGTCGGTGCATGAGTTGACAGCCACCGGTTGGGGGATGAGGTGATCATCTGTAGGGGTGGCATATCATTCATCATTGAGCCTATGCTTGGGGAGTTGGTCACGAGGGAGACATGTGTCACTCTTTCCACAGGACATGTCAGAACCATGCATGGGTAGAGGATACCGTGTATGGATGAGACAATTTTCTAGTATTTGTCCAGGCTCCAAACATTGTATTGGCACATTATCGAGAGGGCAGTGGCAGACCCAGTGGTGATGGTTGGCAGGAGCAGGTGGGGCTCACATATACTGAGTCGATTGCGAGTATCAGATACCCATCTATCGGTTACATTCAGGGGGTAGCTATTTGGCACATGTGTCTTCCAGCAGTCATCGATACTACACAATGGCAGACATAGGGCAGTTTAGCATGCAAAAGATTAATTCATGATATAGGGAGCCCATGTATTGATTGCATGCAGGGGCTAAAGATGAGGCACAGATGGATTCCAGTAGTTGTCAGAGCTATACCACAGCAGGTCCGACTATGGGATGCAAAGATTCAGTTGGTTGATAGATCACTCTGTCTCGTGATGAGCAGACTCATGACAGACATTGATTTAGTTCACTCTTGGGTTGGCACATGGGGGTTTGCAGAGGCCTTCATTGTATGGCGAGGCAAGCTTTTTCTATTGCTGCACAGGTTCGAAGTTAGATTTGGATGGGTAGGCTTTGGCGTCATGGAGATGCCTTGGCAAGATGTATTTCGCCTCTATCAATATTTCACCACCGGGTCCTAGGAGAGGAGGATACAGTGTACCAGCGATGGGAAGTCTATTAGAGCTAGAGTGGCGCTGCGACAACATGGTGGCACCCTTTTGAGGCTAGCATGGGACGCGGGCATCACAGTAATTGACAACTCAACGACCTTTAGGGATGAACTGGCTACTACAGGGGAAGATCATTCAGACTCCCTATTGGGCTTTAGTGAGTCCTTGATGGCGTGGGGGACTTCATCAACATGGCAGATTGGTAAGCAGGATGCTATCTGGGGAAGCTCATGCGGGACAAACTACATCCCCACAGGGATTGGGTTGTGTTTTCAGGAGTTTACTCTTGGAGTGCATGGGATGGACTACTCGGTAGGGCAACTTCTTGGTGAGTTGGACGAAGCCCTGCATTATCATGATGCTCTACTTCTTGAAAGAACGCAAAGGGTTTCTGGTACCTACACTTGACTGGATAGTGGGTGGAGCAAGGGGTGCTCCACACTGATCAGTGTGACTCGGGATCCTGGTATCGAGGGATTCCTTTGTGACAGGATAGTGTGTGGGACAGGGATAACTCAACAACACATTTGGGACGCCGGTATTATTTGCAGTGACAGTTTGGGCCATCAGATAGTGGGGACACTTGTTCAGTGATTGCTTGGGGACAAGCAATTTTTTTTGGGGAGGACTGTAATATCTCCAATTTTCCTAAGCAACTTAGGAAATATTACACTTTTTGACAATTTTGGAATTAGCCAAAATTTTTGGGTATTTTGACTTAGGAGAGGAAAAAAAATCGAATTCTTGTTGGGTTGTGGGGGCCACACACCAAAGGAATATGTACTCCCTTAGGGAAATGCACTTGTGGAGAGAGAAGGAAGGATAAGGAAGGGATGCTAGTGGAGAATGGGTCCCAAGAGGAAAGGAAGAGGGTACTGAGCGAGAAGAGGGACCATCATTTGGCAGCTTTTATCAATTTGAAAATTATACTATTGTTTGCTTGAGTTGTTGAGCCAAGTCAACATTGTGCTGTTTAGCACACGAGGTTTCCGAGGGGAAATATCAACTCCTTCGGTGGACTCCGAGTGCCACCCTATGGGAGCCATAGCTACACTTATGAGCTGATCTAGGAGAATTCTACAGGTGATATCGAACTGTTCTTGGGGCATTCTGGATGCAAAAGGGAAATATGCACACCTTGGGAGAGGGAGCTACAAAACCATTTTGGCACCAAGCTTTTCGCGTCACATTACTTTGGTATTTTGCTCCCATTTTATGTGAGTTTGGTGGGTTGAGTTAGTGGCTATTCCTCAGGCCGAAATTCTTTTTCTAGTGCACACAGGGAAGCCGTCTCATTGGGTCTGCGAAGTTCCTTGGGGAGAGACTTAGATGTGGGAGGATTGGCTAGGTGTTTTGAGCTCAAATTTTACAGGAGACATAAGGGGAATTTTGGGGAACATTCCTTAGCATTGGGGTCTCATTTGCAACAGATTTCTGGGTGGTACGAATTTTCTAGCAGGTGGAAGGGCTCACTCTAATTGGGGGAAAATTTGGAAGGTTGGAACTAGGCCCAACCCTACTGGGTTTAGTGAGGAGAGGCCAAGATTAATTTTGCAGAATTTTCTGGGCACTTCTGAGGGCAAAATTCCTAGTTCCACTCAGCAGTCAGCAACATAAATTGATATAGGAGGGTACAACTTATTCCAGGGCCATTTCCACCACTTCGGTTCATGAGACATTTTGGGTTTGGTTGAGCTGGCAGAGTAGCGCATGTGGTTAATTTCTCAGAATATTTGGAGCACTCTAGAGCGACCAAACATCATCTTCCTTCCAGCCAACAGTTGCAGTTTAGCAGGGCTAGTGCAAAAATATAAGGGAAAGTAGTTCCTAGCAGTTGGGCAACATACTTTTTCACCACACAACCAAAATTAGGGTTTCCCATATAGTACCACCCTAAAACCCAAAGGTCAGTAAAAGAGATCCCACGGGAATAGGATCTAAGGGTAACATCCAAAAGAGATCTAGGAGACAAGAGCACAAACCTAGCTCACTCTTTCCACTGAATCCCCCATAAATCCATGTCCAAAAGTTTCCATAATAAGTAAACTACAATACTCAATTGCCAAATGATAAGGCATACCTTTAGGTTCAAGATGCCCACCTTCAAACATACGATCATGACAGATGGGTGAGGGACCACATGGTTGGTTTAGGGGGCGGAGAAATGACACAACGAGCTAGTTGGTGGCTGCAAGGGGCTACTGGTTGCCAGTTGAGGACCATCTTGGAGAAAAAAATTCTTCTAGGGATATCACCCACAAAATGGTGGGTAACAAGGCCATTCGAATCCCTTAGAGGATTGTATAAATAGAAGAGAGGCATTCTCTTTCACTCATCATAAGTTGGATTGGGTTCTTATCTCTTGTGAGATTTGCGCTATTCCTTTTGGTGGAGGATTTTGGATGTAATGGATGAATTTTGATGTTTGGATATATATTTTTTCTTGGATCTTCATTATTGGCATAATTTGGTAATTGGATATACTCTTTTATACATGTAAGTACTCTTTTAATGCTTCTTCTTGTCATTTACTTTTGTCATATGAATGTTGCAGGGATTTTTGCTATACAGTGTGAAATTTTCTACTACCCTATATGAAATTGTGGGAATTTTTGTTCTTTATAGCATTGGACCATGTCATGGGCCATGTATGAATGGCTGAATGTTCTTAGAGATGATTTATGTTAAATACATCTTGATAAGTCATCATTTATTGCAAACCAAAGTATAAAGTCCTTGCAACAACTATTCTCATGCTCTAAATGCCATGCAAAGTTGTTGAAGGCCTCTTTGATGGGGTGAATTCTTCCCAAGCCATAAATTCTCCTTCACTCCATCTCTCCCAAAGGATAAGGCACTAGTCCTCTATTGGTGATCATTTTCAACGCTTATTCTTTTCACCTCCCTCCTCCCTCTTTTTGTAGGCCTAGCCTACATAGATCACCTATGGCATCAATTATCTCACAATATAGCCATCCAAACACTTCGATTTTTGGTCCACAACTGCGATGAGGTTTGCTCTAAAGGCCCTCCAAATTTGAAGCAAATCTGACAGTGGGATCTCGAGATATAGCAAGCCCTAGCTCAAGGACCATTTCTTGCCATAGTTTTCCCTTAGCTAGTGTCCTCACCAGGATCATTGAATTCAAATATCAAAGAAAAATTTTCTTTTGATCCTCTTCTCCTCCCTAATTAGGTCAAGCCCCTCATTAGATGATCAACTACATACCCTTGACCTAATTTTGGGTCCACTTGGCCCTTTGTGGTCCCGCAACTTGCTTCCAATTTCACAAAGATCACATAAAAGCCAAGTCTCCATAAAGATCTTTAGGTCTAGGAACCATCTTGACAAAGCATACTCTCAAAACCTAGCCCTAATGGTCGTCTTGGCCCTTCCTAGAGAGCCTATCACCTTGATTCTAGAGCAAGAAACTCATTTAATTGAGTCTCTCTTGAGAATAGGTCTAGGAATCACCTCCTTATCTTATCATTGACCATATATTCTCGTGATTCCATTATACTGGGTCTCCTCACATCGGTGAAAGTCTGTAAAGAGCAGGGAGCCTTAGCTAAGGTGACAATGGGCTATCACTCTATTGTTGCCCTTGACCTAGTAATTGCCCTATAGGATCCCCTGCTATGACCCTTGCTAGTTTGAGCGGTAACATGGCCCTCCTTCTTTGCTTGAGCGTTGAGTTTTGTAGGGCCTTAAGAGGCTTTATCTAGTCCCCTAGGGCTTGGTTCAACCTTTCTCACTTAATCAAATTTGACAAATGGGTTGGATGTCTTGTCTTGGAGGAGGAAAACCCCAGAAACCCTAGCCTTATGGCTAGTTCTTCCACAAAAAATTTCGACCTCCTTTGATGGCTTGAGAATTTGCATGTACAAAATGAAGATACAAATTTTGAAAACCCAATATATAAAAAAAAAAAATCTTAAAACCCTAGGTACTACACAAGATTTAAAATTTAAATGCAAGGGTTAGAAAAATTATTCACAATTGTTTATAAAATAATTTTTTCCCTCATTAACATGTAAAGTTCGTTATAGCAAAAGATTAGAAAGTTTTTGAGATTTTAGAATAGATAATATGAATGAATAATTCCAAAAAACTAATTACTGTCCAAAACCCTCCTGCAAAATAATTCATCAAAATGAAAGCCCATAACTGAAACAAGGTCGATCCTTTCCCACAGTTTGTGAACTTGGATACCAAGGGCTAATGTACCTGTAGATCTCTATTTAATCTTGAAAAAATAATGATTAGATCATGGGGTGAATCAGATCACCTAAGGTAAAGATAACCGTACCAATATAATGTTCTTATTATTGGAAACTCGAATAACAATCATGAAATTTTAGCACAATATAGGGCATAAACCAATAAAACACTAGCACATACCACATATCAGCAGATAGAAGAGCACCATGAATTGAAACCCCAATTTTTTTTTATTATGAGAAAAATAATTCTAGCAGAGCAAGGCTCTACACAAGCACTACAAAATTACATCATCCATAGATTATCCAAAGATATCAAATAGGAGCTCAATAGCTTCCTTGTATAGAGAATGAGAGAGAAATAAACCCCTCCAAGTGGAAATAATGGTTAGTTGGCTTGATACTCGTCAAAATAATCTTGTCCATCGAAAATAAGTTTATCTTCTTTTAATCTCTACTACTGACTTCTTATTTTTTGAAGAAAATTCGAATTTCTCTTAAAAACCACTTTTTATCAATTGAAAATTTAATATTTTGGATTAAATTCTTAAAAATTTGACTTTGATTTTAACCACCAAGGTCCAAGGGGTCAATTTTTTTTTTAAATATCCATTTTTCCCTTGGTGGAGGACCTCCACAAATTGATTTCTTTTTGACCTATGAATTTTTGATTATTTTCCACTTGGAGAGAAACTAATTCTTCTCAAATTATTTTTTGATTCGAAATTAATTAATTTTTTAGCTTAGGATTTTTATTTAATTTTGCCAGAAATTTTAATTAATTAACACTAGAGGGGATTTAATTATTTTTCCACCTTCAAATATTTTAGGCATGGTGTCTAATTATGAGGGACCATGGACAAAATATTTTATATATCAAATTATTACAATATCAACCCTTAGAAGGGGAAAACACCTTTTGACATAGACCCTCAAGACAATACCCAATTCTGCGACACAATGTGAAAATTTCATCTATCATAGCAACTGTAAATTATTTTCCTAATTGTTAATTTATTTAACAATTTATTTGCAATTTGCTACGACAAATAGCAAATAATTTACACTTGATTTTCACAAATAAATACCACGGAAGAAAACTACTGCTGGAATTTGAGAAAATACTAGCACACACACATAAATTTCACACATATTTTTGGACAAATGTCTCGGAAAAACGGTGCAGTAGTTGAGGGTTTTTATTATTAAGCAGCAATGATATTCTAAGTATAACCTGGATGCTTGAAACTGACAATCCACAACAAGAAAATTTGGTCGAAATTATCTACGGGAATTTCCCTTCGTCTGCAATCAACCCCGACAACTCGCGCTATCTGCAGTCGTGCGACTGCCTATAGTCACGCTTATGCTCGTACTTGCGCTGCTGCCCATACTCGGGCTTCTGCCTACACTCACACGGCTGCCCGTAATCGGGCTTCTGCATGCACTCGTGCTGCCTGCACTGGGAATAGCTCGGCCTCTTGCTGTTGCCTTTCCAGAGCAGGAAATCTTCCTTCGGATCACTGTCACTGCCCCTCATTGACACTGCGTCCCTCTCTGGCTCGATCTCTCTCTGCTGACTCGATCTACACAAGGCACTGCTACTGAAGTGTCTTTGATGTGTTCTCCAAGTCCCCATCGACTTCTTTTTATAATCCTCTGTTGGAGCACCAATGACCAAAATTAAAACTTAATCAAGGGCTAGGATCATCTTGACGTCGATCCATGTGCGTTTCTAGACTATTCTCACTTTGACGTAATTAATTATGATTAATTAACTAGTTTTCCTAAGTTTAGAGTTATGAAACATTAAAAGATAGGTTAATAATCTAATTAAGTCGTCTCTAGGTGGAATTTCTAGAAACAATTTCTTGGTTTCGGAAATCTCATGCATTCTAGCCTCCACGAAATTTCGTGGTTAGAACACATCTGATGCGACAAAAACTAACACTCCCTCTTAACGAGGACTGTGTTCTAGTGTTGCACACCTTGTCACAACACTCTGTCTTTGTGTCATCTCCTATCATGTTGCTGATGTCTGCCTACTGTTGCCCACCAACCATTGTGCAACTTTGATGCTGCATCTGTGCTGCTGCTGACACTGCCACACTACGGCCAACACCATATCTGCACTGCAACTCCCTCTCATATGTTGCTGCTGCAACTGCAACAATTGTAACTGAGAAGCATTCGAAATACTGAATCAACTGTGTTCAGTATCATGCATTTGTCTCTTGAGTCTTGACTATTACTAGCATCTGGTCTGCCATTGAAGAATCTGCGTTGCTGCTACCTCTACACTGAGCCACCTGCTTTGTTGTCAACACTGCATTGCGCTCCTTAGCATCTAACTACTAGTAGTCTGCAACTCTCACTCTGGCACCGATTGCATCAACTGCCACTGATCCATTCTGCTACTGGAATATTGTGGGCCCCCGTAGCAAGGTAATGATCAATGAGGACACCTCAAGGATCTTGCCTAAACTTTGGAACTTTGACCTCTAATCTACTCATACTACTGCTGCTATTGTTCTGCTGCTATCTCTGCACTATTGCTACAACTATTGCAATAATGAGTCTAATCTTCTCAGGTCTTGAAGCACTAGCTTCCATAGGGATGCTCCTTCTGAAACTAGACTTCCTCCGAGTCTTGACCTCCAAATGGGAAATCTCTTCACTCCCTCCTGACAACTTGAACTGTCGTCCTGCACTGGAAATAGGATTGTGAAGCTCTGCGCTAGGAATCTCCTGGTTGGAACTGCACCTGCATACTGCAACTGGGCAATTCGCATTGCCTGTGTCATTGCATCTAGCTTTGCAATTGTCTCTCGGGTACTAAACACAACTAGATATGCAACTGTTTAATGACATATCACGTCTTCTGACACCGAACCTGCTAATATGATACTATGGGCTGTTGTAGCAAAGGTGATGGTCCCGCTACAAAAATTCGGAATTGATTTGATTGATCTCTTTACTGCAATTGTGCCTAACCCTTCCCATTTGACATGCTGGAGTTTCATACTCCTCCTGGATCTGGTGCCCTACTATCTCCTTTCAAGCCTAGTCCCTGGGTGGGAGCCTTCATTTTTTTGCAACTTGAACTGACTCCGACAATTGGAAGTCGAATTGTTGCCTAGATCTGTATTTTGGCTAATTGGCACGACCTCCTTTGGCAATCTCATACCGACCATCCTTGTAGAGCTACCAAATTTGGAAACTCAAAACTCGAGAAATAAACCTCGAAAATCTCCCTTTTTCCCTCTGCTCGGCTATTGAATCTGCTACTCTCACTCCCTTCTAGATCTCACAGCAATTGCCAATCTACAATTGGAAAAAATTAGATTTCGAAGACTCAAGATACCCTAAGAGAAATTTTCCCTTGGTGTGTGCTTTTCTCTTCCACTCGACGTTGGTTCTGCCATTGCAAACTGCTGCAAAACCCTTTGCGTCCAACCAAGGAATTAGCTCAGCGAAAATCTGTTCTGATGCTACTCCCTCTGCCTGCTAGAAACACTATTTTGGGCAAATCAAATTTTTTGGAACTTTGCCACTTAAAATCAAACCCTTGCCCAACAATTTGAATTGCTTGTCTAAGCATTGCACAACCTTTGAGAATTTCCTCACGCTGCTCCCTTTGAATGGTGAAATTCCCTTCTCCGCTTTTGAGCTTCCTCGTTGATCACTGACGATTTGATACCATGGGAAAATTTCATCTTCACAGCAACTGAAATTTATTTTCCTAATTGTTAATTTATTTAACAATTTATTTGTAGTTTTCTACGACAAATACCAAATAATTCACTTTGCGATTTTCACTATTGCGGAAGAAAACTAGCACTAGAATTTGAGAAAATACTAGCGCACATAAATTTTACACTTATTTTTGGACAAATGTCCTTGGAAAAACCCAACTTGGGAAAACCGTTGCAACAATTGAGGGTTTTTATTATTAAACAACAATGAAATTATGAGTACAATCTGGATGCCTGAAACTGGCAATCCACAGCAAGAAAATCTGGGCAAAATTATATAAGGGAATTTCCCTTCCTCCATAAGCAACCTCGACAACTTGTGCTGCCTGCACTCGTGCGACTGCCTGTATTCACGCTTCTGCCTGTACTCGCGATGCTTCTCGTACTCGGGCTTCTTCCTTTACTTGCGCGACTGCCCATAATTGAGCTTCTTGTTAGTTTTTGTAGCATCAAATGTGTTCTAGCCTTGAAATTTTGTGGAGAGGCTAGAATACATGAGATCTCTTAAACCCAAAAATCATTTTTGGAAATTCCACCTAGAAATGACTTAATTAGATTATTAACCAATTTTTAAATATTTCCCAAGTCTAAATTTAGGGAATATGGTTAATTAATCATAATTAATTAAGTCAAGGCATGAATCATCTAGAAACTCACACAGATCGACTTCATGATGATCATAGCTATCAATTAAGATTTAGTCTTGGCTGTTGGAGTCCCAACATAGGATTATAAGAAGAAGTCAATGGGCACTTGGAGAATACACTTGACCAGTTCGATTTCATGAGCAGATTGATTTCTTGACTAGCAGTAGTCAGTTGCCGAAGAGAGAGCTAGTGAGATCGAAGCAGTGAGAGAGGGGTAGAGAAAGTGAAGTCGAAGGAAGGATTCCAGATCCGGTGAATGCATTTGCAGAGAGGAAGAAGAGCCACAGTACCCAAGAAACAGTTGAAGAACTAGTTGCAGTGACACAGGCAGTGTGAATTCCCTAGTTGCAGTATGTAGGTGCAATAACAACCAGGGTATTCCCAGCACAGAAGTACGCAGTCCACTTTCTTGTGTAGAAGGATAGTGTGAGTTGCTAGGAGGTGTTGAAGTTTCTAAGTCTACTTAGTTAGAAACCCTTCATGCACTTTATTTGATTTATTCCTACCTACTGGTTCCGTTACTTAACAAGCTATTTACAATGTAAATACTGAAAATAAACACTATGCATGCTTAACATATTACAGATCAACCACTGAAAGAAACAGAAACAATCACACCATATGACACCATTATTTTTGGACCAATGTTCCTAGAAAAACCCAATGTGGGAAAACCGGTGCAACTATCTGAGGGTTTTCTTATTAAGCAATATCAGGGTACAATTTGGGTGCCGAAACTGGTCTACCCAACAGAGAATTTCCTTGGCAGTAATACCTCTTAGTTTGAGACAAATCTCCTGGCTGAAACCCAGTTACTGAGAAGTAAGTAACTGATCTTCCAATTGACCTCTCTGTTGGGCCAAAGACTCTCCTGATGCTAAAGCTCCCTCTGCCGTTGACAAGTGCATCCTCTCTGACCTCTGCGCTGTTGCAACAACTCCCTGCATCTCACACCATTGCACACCTTTCTGTGCCATCGTGCGTTGGTGCAACAGTCCTATGCTTTTGGCACTGCTGCAGCCTGCTAGCATTGCACTGTGTCAGGACTCCTGCACTGTAGCTCTCTCTAGCGCTCCATCCACATCCATCTCTACCCGACTCAGCCAATCCTGCTACTCCTCTTCGGGGCTCCTGTAGCAAGTTCTAATCCAAGAGGCTGGGTACCTCGAGGATCCTGCCCCTCATTGCCTGTCGTCTGCATGACTACAGCTCGATGTCTCCCTACTACCACTCAAGTGGTGCATGTGCACTCATGGCATAGTCATCGTCTGTCAAAACTTCCTTCTCTGCCCTTACTGGCGTTGCCTTAGTCTCGGAAGACTCTCCATTACTCTTCTTCCTTGGACGCTGGGTCGCATAATGACCCAACTCCCCATAGTGGAAGCACTTGATCTTGGAGAGATCCTTCTTCCTCCGCTTTTCCTGATTTCCCTTAGATGCTAGGGCAACATCTTCTTCCTCTTGCTTGACTTTGATCCCCTTGCTGCTGCTACCTGTCTTCGACTGCCGTTTGATCTCTTCCTGGCGAAGAGCTGCCCACATCTCGTCTGAAGGTGGGAGAGTCCCTCTGCCTAGTATACTTTGGACAAATACCTCCCAGTATTCTGAGACAACATTCAGGATTGTCCTCACCATCAACTCCCGATCTAGCGTGGCTTCTATAGTAGTCAACTGATCTCGGATCTCATTCAGTTCTCCGAGGAGCTACCCCTGCACCGTGCCTCGAATCCTCAGGGTCAAGAATTTGGGAACCCTTCGCAATAAAGCAAGCACTCCTCCAGCTGGTGTGAAAGGTGCTCCCCCAAGTGGTGGTGGTGGAGGTGGTCCCCTCACTGCTTGTGTCTTGCTATCACCCACATCTACCTCCTACTCCACGTCATCCTCTTGGTCACTATCAGAGAAGACCTCAATGTAATGGGCCTTGCTTGCTATGCACTTGCGGCCTGGTGCCTAAGGCTCATGACAGGTGAAAGATAACTTCCTCCTCTGTAGGTCTCTCCTAGTCTCGTCATCCAACTGCCCATGCCCCTAGTTAGCTCTTGGTGGTGGGGCCCAGGTGTAATGATCCCTTGGAGGAAATAGAGCTCGTGGTGGAATCAGATCCCTAGTGTTGGGGATTGCATCGTGCAAATCCTAAGTGCAAGTCACGACCTCCTACAGTGTGACTGGTTTGCGAGATCTCACCAACCCACATAAAGGCTCAAGTAAACCCTCGACAAAAGTGTAAATTTTCCTATCCTTGGACAGGTTTGACACCATCACGGATACCCTCAAAAATTTTGATATGTACTCCTTAGGGCTACCAGTTTGTTTGAGCTACGTGAGCTGTCTAAAGTGGGCCTCTAGGCCCCTCCTGTCAAAACTCTCCCCCACCCTCCATGTGAAATACTCAGAAGTCACGCTTGCACGTCCAAGCATAGTCAACCCATGAAACCACCAGTCGTGGGCGTCACCCTCCAAGTGTAAAGAAGCCATCTTGATGGCCTCTACCTCTGTCATTCGGTTGAGCTAGAAATATGTGTCTAACTTCTCCATCCAAGCCTTGGCCGTGCAATTGGAAGACCCATCAAAAGTGGGTAGGTACATCCTCCCTATAGTGTGTTGTAGCTCCTTGTTGTATACGTTGGAACCCCCTGTGCCCCTGCCCTTCTCATTCTACTTGCGCTGGCATAAATCTCTAAAGGAGAGGGTAGCTCGAAAATCATCCCCCATAGACTTCCATTCTCGGAAATAGTCTCCCATGGGCATCTTGTCTTGCCCACCCTGCTCACTATATATAAAGGGCAAAACGTGGGCGGAGTAGTCGTAGTTGGCCCACTGAAATCCTGTGGGTGAGTCTCTAGTGAATGGTGGTACTACTGGTGGGAAGTCCTTGAAGTTTCCCCAAATAGAAATTCCCGATGTAAGCTCTTGTCCCGGTTCTGCTGCTTGAGTGCATCCTTCTGCCCTCTGGCCAAATCATTTAGAGCTTTCAAGAGGTTGTCAAATGCTGCCTCCTCTTTACTCCTTCACTCTCGCATATTTACCTCCTCCATTGCGTGCTTTGGTGCCTCCGTAACAGGGTTGATTTCTAGCTCTTTTTCCCTACTTCGGTATCTTTGCCTCCGGTAAGTCACGTTCTTCTTGTCCTCCAAGGTCATAGATATAACCCCCATGACTGAGGCAAGATCAGAGCTTCGATACCACTATAATATTCCTACTTAGGAAATACAGTGATAAACCAAGCAATAAAGAACATGCACACACATAAGTGAACACTCGGAATTCCACCAAAAATTGCACCTAGCTGAGCCATTTTATTAAATAGAACAATAGTACAATGGGGTATGGTGTGAGTACACCTGGGCTTACCAAATAGGCAAGCTGGAAAAGCCCCAGGTGGAAAAGTGCAATGGCTAGATGCTGGTATGTGTTGCTTCAGCTATGCCCTGCGCTGTCCTGGAAAACATACACTGTCTGCTGCAAAGGATTTGCTATATGACCCACTTTCGGTGCTCAATTTTTTTTGGTAAATTAACCTCAGACTCCTCTCAAATAACTTGTCAAAACCCATAAAGGGTTTGGCCTGGTTCTGACTCTCGAAATTGAACCCAATTTCTACATGCTCCTCAAGTGGCTGATATTTCAGTCCTCCTAGAAAAGTCATTGCTCCAACCCTCCAAAATGTTGCAAAATGCTGGTGGTCCACTCCAAATAATTCCCTAAACTTGCAACTCAAATAAGCTCCAAATGCTCACTTCCCTAGCTCCCACGTGTACCCAGAAACACCACTTGCGCAAGGCCCACACAGTCTCAAAAGGGTCATGCTGCTGCAACAAATTTCGCTCAAAATCTAGCTAATCTCTTACTCAAAATATCCAACAATATATGATGCAATGGTCCTGGAATCCTCGACAAGTTCGTTGCTCTTGGCTGGTCCCTCCAAGGTAATTCGTACTCCTCTTCTATGCTTAGGAAGCAACAGAAAAAACCGACGAAATGCCTGTGATAATGGTGAACTAGTTCACAAAGGATATCAACTTCCCTCCTTGGGCTGGCACTCGATGTCCACCGAAGCAAGGGGTGAGAAACTCACTTGAGAATCTCAGGTGCAGACTTTGCTCAACAGCTCAAGCGTGCTAGGTGAGAGTAATTGTCAAAGTGTCAAAAGTTACAAATTGAGGTGAGCCTCCTCTATTTATCTTTGACTGCCTCTTCCTAATGTGCAACCCATCATCGAATGCCTTTCTTCCTCAAGAAGCTCGAGTTTCTTAGTGGTGCGTATTTTTACCTTGATTGGCCCCCACATTCCACTAGGGTCTCGATTTACCTTTCTTTCCATTGTGCATGAGCCTTCCTTAATCAAAATTAGGAAATGGGGTCCTCCAACCCACTTCTCCTAAGTTGGGAACCAAAATTGTCAAGGTTGGGCAAAAATTATATTCTCACTTAGCAATAGTTGCTAAGTGGGAATATCACAGTCCTCCCTGCCTAAATGTTGCTTTTCCCCAACCAACTGTAAAGAGGGGTGTTGTAGTACTTGCTCACCCTCCCAAGTGGCATCCTCATCACATAAATTCTTCCATCTGACCAAAAATTCTTTGATGACCCTGTTTTGCAACTGCCTCTCTCTAGTGTCCAAAATAGTCTTGGGCTCCAAGATCAAATGCACCTCATCATTGAAGGGCGGTAACTTTGTAGCTGCTGTCACCTGTTGACCCAATGCCTTTTTTAGGCAAGACACATGGAATATATTATGGACTTTGCATCTTGGAGGCAACTCCAATTCATATGCTACCTCCCCAACCCACCTGGTAACCTGACATGGCCCATAAAAATGGGGCTTAAGCTTCTCGCCCCCCTTCTGTGTGAGCGTGAACTGCTTATACAATTGAAGTGTCTAAAAAACCAAACCTCCAACCTGAAATTGCCTCTCTACTCGGCTCGTGTCCGTGTACAACTCTTGCTGGTTCTATGCCATCTGTAAGTTATCCTTGAGAGGCCGAAGGATATCCCGACTCACCTGTATCCAATCCTTGGCCCTAGGGGCCCTACTGCCTCAAAAAATCATGTCAGCGAAAGTCAATGCATCATGACTGTATAAAGCTCGGAATGGTGACATACATATGGACGTGGTACGTTGTGTTGTAGCAGTACTCGCCCAAATGCAACCATCGTATCCATGCACGCTGTTGGCCCATCACATAGTTGCAGAAATAACCCTCTAGCAACTTGTTCACAATATCAGTCTGCCCATCGGTTTGGGGGTGGTAGCTAGTGCTCGGAGTAAGCTCAGTACCCACCAGCCGGAATAAATCTTGCCAAAACCCTCCCATAAATCTGTTGTCCCAATCACTAACAATGGTCTTGGGAAGGCCATGAAGTTGAAACACCTCCTTGAAGAATAGTTCAGCCACCTATGAGGCTAAAGACCAAGTTGAAATGGCAAAGAAGTGGGCAAACTTGGTCAATCTGTCGACCACCACATAGATGCAATCCTTGCCTTATATTGCATGCAACCTCGTGATGAAATCCATCGAAGTACTCTCCCATTTCCCCTCAAGGATAGGAAGAGGCTGCAATAACCCAACAAGGTGTGTTTGCTCCCCCTTGTTCCTCTGGTATGTGTCACACTCTTGGATGTGCCTGAAAACATAGCCCTTGAGGCCCTTCCACGCAAAACGCTCCTTGATAGCCCTTTATGTCTTGGTGAGCCCCTGGTGTCAGGCCAATGGTGAGTCATGGGCGACCTCCATAATCTTCTCCCTCAATTGGGAGTTGGGCACCAAATAGATCTGGTCCTTATAGGAGATCACCTCGTTCATCATCCTATACCGGTCATCCTTAGCTGTACCATCAAGAACCTCGCATGCATGGTGATCTTTGGAATATTCCACTAGAAACTGTGCCCTCTAATCCGACGCAAGGCTCATAGGTGAAATAGTAGCCAACCTACTAGACAATGTATCTGCCACCACGCCTTGCCGACCCTTGACATACTCAATGTCAAAATCGTATGGTTGGATCTTGCTCACTAACTTTTGTTGCCTCTCCTGCAATAGTTTTTACTCTAGAAAAATTTGAGGTTGTTGTGATCTGTCTTCACCTAGACCCTGTTGCCTACCAGGTACCATAGTTGCAGGAATCGCCCCCCCCCCGGATCCTAAGCCCGAAGCGCGATTCGAAGCGAAGCGTTTAGGAATCGTTGGGCGAAGCGCGCTTCCAAAAACAGGTGGCGCGATTCCGGAAATTTTTGGCGATTCCTGCCATATGAGGTTGCGTTGGCCCGGAAGTGCGATTCCGGAGGCGCTTCGGGCATGGGGTGGTGCCACGCAACCTGCCCGGAAGCGCACGCCACCCGCACGCCACCCAGGCGCCACCCGCACGCCACCCAGGCGCAACCCGCGGGCAGCCAATTTCACTTAATTTTTTTTTAATTTTTAAAAAAAAATAAGCTAACTAAACATGAGGGGGTGGG
>APFE030431758.1:0-10628 GCA_000404065.3 Pinus taeda | reverse complement strand
TGAACATCTAATGAACACAATTGTGAAACTACACCTTGCATCCCATTTTTAGTAACTTTTCCATGCTATTAGAGCTTATCACTTTACTGGGTTTCCCTTATATACCTCTAAGCTCAATTTCCTTTCCTTCTGAGAAAAATATTATGAAAATATCTTGGAAATTAAGGACCATTGTTCCCAATGATTGTAAACATTGGATCCCTAAGACAACATCAACGCCACTGATTTGGATTGCAACCATGGGACTTGTTGTCGCATAGATTGTCACGACAATGCTCAGACTGGGGGTTGTCACTCTGATCCTCAATCTCTCCGTTTAAGCCGTCTCCCAAGGCTAACGGGGGTAGACCCTATGGGATAAAGGATGACCAATTGTGGACCAGTTGGGTTGGGAGACACAGCAAGGCAATACCAGTACTTGATTGATTTTAGGAATTTAATGTACCAATGCCTTATGGAGTTAATGATTAAATAATTGTTTATCAAAAGCTGCAGAAATATGAACTTTATAACTCCATGACTAACAATAATTTATCATCAAATAACCCAAGCAATGCAAGATATTCGATAAATGCACAATGCTTTAACAATGCTCCAGCAATTAAACTTCAAGAAAAATCAAATGCTTTAATGATCATAAAATTTAAATGATGACCAGTTACCACTTTCACATAGCTAACTTTTAAATAAACATTTAAGTGCATTTAACTATAGAAAGGCGTAACATAGATATCACGAGAGACGCCAAAAAAATTGAATTTTCAATTTTTTCATAATATATATATATAAATAACAACATGCAAAAGACATATTATTATTAATATTATATATATATATTTATTTATTTTTTTTTTTTTTTTTTTTTTTTTACATTTTTTTATTTTTTATGACATTTTTTACATTAAAGTTTATAAAACAAGACTTAAACTAAAAAAAAAAAACAAAAAACAAAAAAAAAACAAAAAAAAAAAACAAACTTGAGCGTAACCCAAAGAAAACTAAAACTACAGAATATTTTTTTGACTATTATCAAAATTTAAATTAAATAAATTTAACTAATCTTAAAAAATGGAAACCAAAAAAATAAAGCTAAAACTTCTTCTTTTTTTCTTTTTTTTTTGTTAAATAAATTTAAAACAAAATAAAACTAAACTAAATAAAACTTAAATGAAATTTATTTATTCTAAAATAAACTAAATAAAAGTAATATCTAACCTATGTTAAATTTATGAAACTAAAAGATATATGTACGCTAACCCTAAGCCAATTATACAAAACAGAAACGAAGGAGACTAACGCATATGTACAAACAAGAGGGAAATCGAATGTTTGTCTTTGTGCATTACAGGTTAGGCAGCGAAGAGAGGAGCAGAGACAGACGCTACTAAAGATTGTTGCACAGAGGTAAAGGATATGACTGAGTGGATTTTGACTGTGTGAAGGCAGTGGGTTTGTTTGCAGGTTGAGGGGACGCAGAGAGCCATAGCAGAAAGGGAATAGCGTGAAGAAGTTCAGATAGCTGGAAGACAACACGTAGGTATCCAGGGAGCTGAAGAATGGACATAGGGAGAGAGGAAGTTGCGTTTAGATGATGATACTGCATGTGGATAGACGCTGGCAAAGGTGATACTGGAACAACGTGAAGGGCAGGATATTTGGCAGAGAAACACGTGAAAGGGTTGTAGGTTTAGCTACATTAGCGGGAGGAGCAGGGTCGGATTTGGAAAGAGAGAGACGTGGGTGAAGAGAGGGGCACATGAAGGAAGAGGGGGAGAGCTAGGATGCATGGGTGATTTTTTCTTTCGTTTTGCAGGTGGCTGAGAATGGAGTGAGGAGAAGGCAGTGTGGAGCAAGGCTCTAGCAGCAGATTGCGATGAATGAGGATTTGCCTGCAAGTTGGACGTAGATTGTGATTGATAACACGCAGGTTTGGGAACCATGATGGAATAGGAACCAACGTAAATCTGGAGAAATATAGGTCCAAGGGTTTGGACACTTAAAGAAAAGAAATTTTGAAAATTTTCCGAAAAAAATTGAAGACCCCAGGCAGCAGCAACCAAATTGCCTTGGAAAACCCTTGAAACTTTCCACAAAATCAAAGAAATTTCAATTCTTTGTTTCAGATTTTTCTACAAGAGCTGATAAATAAAAAGCTAAGCTAAAAGATAACAGTGCTGAAACTTGGCAGCAATCTAGGGGGCTCTCTAAAGAAATTAAAAAAAAAATCCTGCGGAAACGAAACCCCAGCAAGCAGATAGCTGAGCCTCTTCAGAAAAATTGAAAACATGTACTTGAAACCTGAAAACAATGAAAACGAACAGCCATAACCTGAAAATGTAAAAATAAATGAAACCCTAAGAACCAGTTAAATTACAACATTCACAGATTTTCGACTCTTAAGCAGCCATATTTGTCAATAATCCACAGTAATATTTTCAGAATTTTAAGCTTAATGTGAGTTGCTTCAGAAAACCCTACGTGCATTCAAAAAAAAAATTCAAAATATGAGCCCGGGATCAAGAACTGGCTGGGCTCTTTCAGAAAACACAATCCAGGAGTTGGTTGGTTTATCCGAGAACTTCCTCGAACTCCCGGTAATCTAAAAAAAAAGATTTCCTACACAACTTAAAATCAACGATTAACATAGAGAGAGAAAACAATAGTGAAATCCAGATCAAATGGAGATACCTACCATTATATTTCATAATCTAAACTATCATTCCCAACCCCACGAGATCAGACAAGATTACCTTGTCGCCAAATCAATACTTCAACATCAAGCTATCATCAATGGCATGAAACATAAATATGCAGAAAAAATTAAAACATTCTCCTCAAACATTTCCAGAATTTAGTAAGCACCAGCAAGATTTTAACGCCAAATCTTTCTTTATTGCGCAAAAAATGACTACAAGAGGCTTTCATATTAGCACCAGGACTCTAGTCTAATCTAGATCTTTCAAATTGACCCTTAACACCCATCTTTAAAAGGGAAATTTTCCAATGGGCTAGTTCGAGTGATCCATGTTCAAGTGATTCGACCGTCGATGGGATCAAATCTCTTTTAATCTCATCCGTCGAAATTTTAAAGGGCACATTATAAATATATTAACAAATTAAAATTCCTGCATTTATACCAAAACTTTGAACTTATTATTATTTATTTTTTCAAATTTTCTTTATTTTATTTTATTTTATTTATTTTTATTTTTTTATTATTTTTTTTTTTTATTATTTTTTTATTATTTTTATTTTTAATTTTTTAATTTTATTTTTATTATTTGTTTTTTTTTTATTTTTTTAATTTTTTGTCCTCGAATTAGGCTTTTGAAAATCACTAGGACCTAGGGCTTAGGACTTTGAGGGATAAAACATTTTCTAACCCTCAAGACACTTTACATCATGACTTGTACAATTTTACATCTCAAGGGGGAAAACCCATTTGACATAGACCCTCATAGACCATCTGGTTCTGCGACACAAATATAATCTAGCAAATCAAGCAATTTGTAATAACCTAACCAAATAGTTAGAGTTATTTCCAAATTACTTTTACATAGACTCGAAGCACATTAGGATTCCCCTAAGATTCTAATGACCAAATCCATTCCGGCTTCGGGGCTAGGCTGAAGGAAAACTCTGCCGATCATGGATCGATGAGACAAAAAAACCTTCCAGAACATAGATTATCACTAGAAAATTAGGTTTTCCCAGGCAATTTACATACATGACTCAGATCTGCTAATATTATTTACAATTTACACATGCAAACTGGGTTTACAACATAACATGATCGGGTCAACAATGACTGTCAAATGGCACGGACATGTCGCTCAAGTGCTATCCCTTTTGTGAAAAAGGGGGTGTACTACTATGGGTAGTTGACACATAGTGGTCAACAGGACTAACCAATAAATACTCCCACATATTCAACTTAATCTTAATTCACTTCCATAAACAATTTATGGTACCACCATTTTCAATCATCACTTGAAATTGTAGTGTTGGATATACAGAGCAATTAAGAACATTTTTCAATTTGCAATTGATGAAGTTATTGGTACTACCTCACCCAATCAATATTCTTACCCTTTTCCTTTTGATATATCCTTCTACCTTGAGGGTTTGTGGAGTATTGATGCCAACCAATGCATGACAATAGATTGTTGGAGTAGTTTCTTCCAGCTCTAGATCTTGTGAAGTTTCCACTTCTTGATCTTCTTCGTCTTCACAGTCTATGTAGAATAATTTCTTCTCACTGAATGTATGCCCTTTACTATACTTGTTGTCATAGTTGAAACATAGTCCTTTTTCTCTTCTTTCATCCATTTGTTGAGGTGTCAACCTTGTCAGTTCAGGAAAGAGAGATTGATTTTATTTGTAGTTATTAGTGACCAATTTTGTAGTGGCCATATTTTTACTTTTGACTTCCCTAAGCATTCTTTATAGATTTAACTTCAAAGAGATGCACCTCATGTTGAATTATTTCCTTTAAAGTACCCATAAATAAGTCTAACAAGTGATCCTTTGAAATATTCTTTACTCTAAGACTCAACTTTTGGAATTGTTGAATGTGCTATGTAATAGGACCCATTTGTTGAAGATTTACCAATTGGCTAAAGAACATGTTTCTTTTAACATCCACATAATGTGTTATCAATTCCTTTGTAAAAATGGATCAAGATATAACGAAATCCTTTTTCCTTTCACAAATCCATCGATTCCATACATGTTGGTCATGTTCTAAAAACATGGATGCAATATTTACCTTTTGTAAGAACGCCACTTGGTGTAGATCAGAGTACTGCTCCATCTAAAATATCTATGTTACAAGATCATTATCATCAAATTTCCTCATATCAATCTTCATAATGTAGTAGTAGTTCCATGGTGTTGACTTGAAGCCTTGATGATGTGGATCTTGGATTGAAAAATCACAATTACAGTTTTGCAATTCAAAATTTGTGCTCTCAAATTTTGACAGCATACTCCCCATATAAGATTGATTCTCAACAACATGCTTCTCCTTATGTTCATGATTTCCCTAGATCTCCATATCCCTTTTAGGAAACTTCTCCAAGAGAAGATTTCCCATGGCAATCATGGATTTTTGTATTTCTTCATTATTTTCATTCATCTTCTTTTATATTCCTACCTTACTTTCATTAATATTCCTCTTTATTCCTTCCTTATTTTCATTCATCTTCCTTTCTATTCCTTCCTTATTTTCATTCATATTCTCTTCTATTCCTTCCTTGTTTTCATTCATCTTCTTTTCCATTTCTCTTTTAAGATTTTCCTTAGAACCTGAGAAATCCACCTTTTTCAACATACTACCATCCATTTCATTAAATTTCTTCTCTAATTGAGAAAACTTAAATTCGAAGTCTTCACTTTTTCATGAGTCAAGGATGAGAATTCAATAGATTTAAATGGCGTAGTAGCGTTCTTTGCAGACTTGTTGGAAAATAATAATGACCCTCTTGTTTATTACAACAAAAAGATAGGAGATATTCTAATGAATAGTTAGGTAAACAGTAAGTTACTACCTTAATTTGGAGAAAATCATAATGACTAAATCTTTATTGATATATCTCTAAGATTTCAAGCCTTGTGGATCTAAAAATTTGTTTTGCAATACTCTGATATGCAGTTTTTGCAATTCCATGAGTGTGAACTAAATCTAATGTGCCAACTAAAAGTTATAGTAACTTTCCCAAAACTTGTAGAAATTATTTGGCCTCTTCCCACAAGAAAACTTGTATAGCGTTACACTTGTCCAATTCTTGAAATATAATTCTAGTACATGTACCTAAGATACGTCTATATGTCTCCTAAAATTCCTAAACATTTCAGAGTCTGTTTTAGACTAAATTATGGAGCATACAAAAACCTTAAATTCCTTGGAACATATCTCTGAAACTATAACGAACCAAGATTAGAAACTTGGACTAGATGTTTGACATGGTTTCCTCTTAGTGTGGTCAAAATTTCATGGTCTTAAGCTACATAGAAAAATAATTATAGTAAAAAAATCGAACTATCTTGTTTGACGTAAAATTTAGGAGCATTCAGAAACCCTAACCTCCTAGGACCATATCTTTGAAAATATAGCAAACGAAGATCTGAAACTTGAACCATATATCTCCCATGATGCATTCTCAATCCTCTCCAAGTTTCAGCATATGAAACCTCTCTTGAAAAAAAATAGAAACTTGCACTAGATGTTTGACATGGTTTCCTCTTAATGTGGTCAAAATTTCATGGTCTTAAGCTGCATAGAAAAAAGAATTATAGTGAAAAAGTCAAACTATCTTGTTTGAGGTAAAATTTAGGAGCATTCAGAAACCCTAACCTCCTTGGACCATATCTCTGAAAATATAGAAAACGAAGATCTAAAACTTGAATCATATATTTCTCATGATGTATTCTCAATCTTCTCCAAGTTTCTACATATGAAACATCTCGAAATTAACAAATAAAAATTTTAAATAAATAAATAATAAAATAAAATAAATAATAAAAAATAATAATAAAATTTAAAATAAAAAATAATATTAAAATTAAAAAATAAATAAATTTATTAAAATAATAATAATAATAATAATAAATAAATAAATATTAAATATATATATGTGTGTGTGTGTGTGTGTGTGTGTGTGTGTGTTGTGTATTAAAAAATATAAAAAATAATTATTATTATTATTATTATAATTATATATATATATATAAATAAAAAATAAAAAAAAAAAATTAAAAAAAAAAAAAAAATAATATAATAATAATAAATAATAAATAATATTAATATAATAAATTAATTAAAAATTATTATATATATATATTATTAATAAAAAATAAAAATTTTAGCAAAAATTCACGATGCTTGTTTGAAGGAGCAAAACCCTAAGATCAAGATCTATGATCCAAATGTTTCTAACTTTACAGCTTAAAAATGATCAGAACTAATAATTACAGTTCCACTTCAAGGGGAAGCTTCCTTAACAATGAATTGCATGAAAAATACAATTATTTGATGATCCTGGACTAGGTATCTTAGTATATATATATATATATATATATTATATATATATATATAATAATATATATATAATATATATATATATAATATTATATAATGAGACAAATGATACAATTATAATAAAATGAGACCATGAGGGGTTCTACCCTACATAATAATATCAGAATAGAAATGTAATCACTTAATAACTAGAGCTTAATAAGGGTTTTTTTTGGTTAACATGGGTATTATATAGGGATTAACACCAAGAAAAGGAAGAGTTTCTTTTGGATATGGTGAAGATGACATTGAAGAGTATGGAGAAGAAATCTACCAAGAAAAAGAATAAGAAGCCCTTCTGAATCAAGACTAAGAGATGCAAGTTGAGGAAAATCAATTTGAAGATCATGTCCATGAGGAAGATCCTATAAATGGAACCACTCTTTCCCATCTAGACATGAGTGAGGTAAGTTGTTTCCCTTTTGACATTTTTAGTTTCCATGATACATCTTTTGAAAATGTTGAAATGGAAGATCATGAGGAAGAATCTTTGAAAAATGAAGATGTTTTATATGTTGGAAAGCATAAGTGGGATATAATTTATTAAAAAAACAATATAGCAAAAATTCCACGATGGCTTGTTTGAAGTAGCAAAACCCTAAGATCAAGATCTTTGATTCCAATTCTCCTTATTATTGCACCTTAAAAATGATCAGCAACCAATAATTACAGTCCACTTCAAGGGGAAGCCTCCTTGTACAATAAATGCAATGAAAAATACAATATTTGATGATCCTGAGACTAGGTCTCCTTAGTATATATATAGGAGACGAATGATACAGTTATAATAAAATGAGACCATGAGGAGTTCTACCCTACATAATAATATAAGAATAGAAATGTAATCACTTAATATCTAGGGCTTAATAAGGGTCTTTTTGGTTAACATGGGTATTATATAGGGATTAACACCAAGAAAGGGAAGAGTTTCTTTTTGGATATGGTGAAGATGCCATTGAAAAGTATGGAGAAGAAATCAATGAAGAAAGCTACCAAGAAAAAGAATAAGAAGCCCTTCTAAATCAAGACTAAGAGAAGCATGTTGAGGAAAATCAATTTGAAGATCATTTCCATGAGGAAGATCCTATAAATGGAACCACTCTTTCCCATCTAGACATGAGTGAGGTAAGTTGTTTCCCTTTTGACATTTTTAATTTCCATGGTACATGTTTTGAAAATGTTGAAATGGAAGATCATGAGGAAGAATCTTTGAAAAATGAAGATGTTTGTGATGTTTTATATGTTGGAAAGCATAAGTGGGATATAATTTATTGTTTTTCAATAGAGATATTATTTATGATATTGATGATGAAGCTAGAAAAATATTGGGACAACAACTTTTACAATTACAATTTTGGAAAATTCTCATGATCACTTCAAGCCTTACACAAGTAGTGATTATCTTAGGAAACATGAAGAGGATATGATCACAAATTTGTTTCAAATATAATTATGTTCTTCTCATGGTGATTTTCAGTTATCATTGTACTTAGATTTAGATGAATATTTATGTGTAAAAAAGAAACATCAAAGTCTCATATTTATGAAGGGCATTAGGGTTTTGAAAATAAGACTTTTCAACCACCTCTTCCAACATGTTATCCTCAACTTATCATTGTAGATACAACTATAAATTATATGTTTGGGGTTGAAACAAATATGGGACACAAATGTTTTCAGTTTATAGGTTGTTGTTGGTTTTGAGTTATGGAAAAAGATTCAACAAACCTTGAATATGGAGAATTTGTTTTCAATATCTAAATTTATACTCTCCTTTCCTTTCTTATCTGTATTGAGAAATGTTAAGGTTCTTTCTTGATTCCTTCTAATCCCTTAGCAAGTTTTCGATGATGATATCCAAGGAGGCCAAAAATATTATTTATTGGGCAATATGGATGACACTTCAGAGATGATAGGTTTGCGTCATGAAAACTTGCTTGGAGCAAGGATGAGCCAACATTATTTTATTTTAACCCCACTGCAACCCATCCTCATGATTTTGATCTCATCCTTAATCGTTGTGTAATATTGATTTTAGTTTATGATTACCTTATACTGGACATTTCCTTGTTTTGTTTTAATAATCAATTATAAGGGTAAAGTTCTTGATTTTGATAAGATGTTGAGCTGGTTACATTGGTTTTCTGAATATACTTGATTGATTTTAATATGTTATATTAGTTTATAGAAGGTTGTGTGTTATGCATATTGATTTTTCATCCTTCCTTTCTTTTATCATGTTGATTTCATTGCATATGTATTCGCTTGTTTATTCTAAAAATAAAAAAGAAATGATAGTTCTGTTTATATTTTTTATATGTATTCTTTTTAATTTTTCCTATTTTTTGGTGATGATATCACTTTACTACTGTGTTACTAATAGTTCCATTTGTAGGATTCAAAAAATGTTAAAGTGATGTAGGCTACATGTTTGTAAGCACCAAGGATTATTGAGATGATCATGCACTCTTCATTCAAGGACATGAACATGTCCCTAATTTGGAGCCATATGTTACCCATATATGCATGTGTAACCCTAGGAAAAAATATAATCCCTACCATGATCCACAGATAGTCAAGCTCAAATGCCTCTCACTCATTCTCCATTTAGTACATTCGTTGGTGTAGCCTATTCATCTGATGAACGTCAGTCATATATTATGACGTAAATTAACCATGTTTACATTCAAGTGATTTAATTTAATGTTTGAGTTATTCTAGTATAAATCACAAGTTGAAATTGGATTACAGTATGCATTTGGTTATGTATTTGTTCTCTTAATTCACTTTGATGGTTAAATGCCCCTAATCTAGTGTTACATTCCTTAGCATCTTTCTTTCACTATCTAGGAAGGGCACAAAGAGGATGAGCTAATGATGATAGTGTTTCATGTTGTTCATACATAACATTTTTCATCATTCCCGCCACTTTTTGATTGGTTGTTGTCATTCTCTCATATTGGTTTGCTATATACCTCGTCATCTGAGAATAAGGGGTTCGAAATACTCGAGGACATGACACAACTATAAGAAAAGAAAAAGAATAAACCATATGTCAGAATGCAAAAGAATGGAAGAGAATGTAAATAAATCAAACATTTTTCATCATTCCCCCACTTTTTGATTAGTTGTTGTAATTCGCTTATATTAGTTTCCTATATACCTCGTCATATGAGAAGAAGAGGTTGGAAATACTCGAGGACATGACACAACTGTAAGAAAAGGAAAAGAATAAACCATATGTCAAAATGCAAAATAATGGAAGGGAATGTAAATAAATCAAAACCCAATTATAGCTTGAGTTGTAGTCCCTTTTCAATAGCCACTCATCCCCAATAGTATCCATGTATATCACACATAGAAAAGTAAAAGGAACTCTCAAAGAACATCTTGACGCTAACGAAGAAATAAACTTCCCATCATTAGAGGGGGGAATATAGCATCATTATTACATCATAAATTGTTGAAGGTTGTTAAATGAGCCATATTAACTAAGGAAAAAGGAAAATAAGAGGGCTTGGAAAAACAAATGTGAGGGAAGGTAACTCAA
>APFE030431747.1:57891-76917 GCA_000404065.3 Pinus taeda | reverse complement strand
TTACAAATACGTCATTTGGGTCACAATTATACATTTACAAACTACCCAACTATAAATGGTGATAAATTGATGATAAATGGATGACATTTGAATGTTACAAATTTGTAAGTGGTCCAGATTCAACTTTGTTGTCTTCATTGTCCTTGATAACAGCAAAGAGTTTGAATATTTCTTTTATTTATCATTGCAAACACATAACTCTTTGATGTCTCAAACATAGTTAATACTATTGGTATATGATCTCTTAATTCTGGAATGGTCTATTGATGATGATAACAAACTCTCAATCTCCAATGCTAATGGATATGATGAATTAATGATCTAATGCCTTACTTGTATAGACACAATTTATGATTCATTTTCTATTTTTATTGTGCCATTGCATATATGCTTCACTAGCATCTCATGTTATATGGTTAATTGAATAAGTTTTATTTTTCATTTTTCAAGTATAATTTCATTGCATGAATAAGCATAGTTTTCTAATTAAAATGATTCAAAATTTGTTCATAATTCATGATTTGTTTGACTATTCACACACTTGTCCCTAACCTTTTACTTTGAGAGTGAGTAGTGTCAAATCACTAGTCTTTGTTAAGGAACTTTCCTTCATTACTCAATGACCTAGCTTATCTTGATCTTTATGGATTCCCACCTTAGACAAGGAAATCCTTCAATGTAGTCTAAAGAGTGAGAGAAAGCTACCAATATGACATTGGGTGGCTTGCTTGAGAGTTATCTTTTAGGCATTCTAGGTGGGGTTAAGACTTTTTTTTAGTCTATGAGAGTGTTTGAGTGATGACACAATTTAGAACATGCTTACAAGAAAATTAGTATACCTTATTGCCATCACCTAAACTACCTCCAATAAAATCACAAGATTTTAATAACATCTAATTTTGATAAATAATTAATTCAATATTTAATTAAAAATAATTAATATTTTATTATTGTTATTTTTTTAATATGGAAAAATAGACAACTATAGTGAGCTTGTACTTACATGACTATCCACTACCACAATCACCTCCAAGTATACCTACATTACCTTACATGTGGTACACTAAGCTAATCTAAGTTTAAACCAATAAAATTATAAAAAATGCATTAACAACCCATTCCATCATTAACTAATCCACACCATGGAGCAAATTAAAACAAACTTTTAATATTAAAAAATATATCCATTTTATTTTATTTGAAAATAAATTTTAACAAAATCATCTACAGGTATACCCACATTACCTCACACATGGTGCACTAAGCTAATCTAAGTTTAAACCAATAACATTATAAAGAATGCCTTAACAACCCATTCCATCATCAACAAATCCACACAATGGAGCAAATTAAAACTAACTTTTGTGAGTAAGTCTAGATTCCACACATTTTTCGAAAACACCATTCTGTTTCAATCCACTTTATATGCTTTTCTTTAATAGATTTCGTTTTTTCTTCTTACATGGTTTCAATCCACTTTATACGCATTTCTTTAATAAATTTCATTTTTTCTCACATGATCTGAAGTTTGGGCTTTTTTACAAATTACAAGCTTGTTTACACCTATGGATCTAAGAATTTATTCGATATAATTTATTTCTAAATATTATTTCTCATTTGATAAATATTTTATATAGTGGTTTTGCAAATAAAATTTCCAACATCAAAAATGTTTTATCCATCTAGAACTAGATATCCAAATATCCATAAGATTAAACATATTCCATAGCCCATGTGGCCTAGTCTCTAGAACTGTTGAATCTCTCCAAATCGTGCTTTGCAAAGAAACTATTTTTTTATTTTTTAATAACTGCCTTCCCCATTATCAATTCTTATTCAAAATCTCTTAAAATTCTGAATCTCTCTAGGCCGTGCTTTTCAAATAAACTAGTTTTTATTATTTTTAAAAGCCTTCAACATTATGAGTTCTTATTGAGAATCGAGGTATTCTTTGAGTGATCATTTTATTTTTATCCCGATCTCCTAGAAATTTGGATTTATGTAAGTTGGTCATTTTATTTTTATCTGGAATTGCTAGACATTTGGGTATTTTTTGAGTGATCATTTTAATTTTATCCCAAACTCCTACACATTTGAACTTACATAGTTTTGTCATTTTATTTTTATCACAAACTCCTAGACATTTGGACTTATGTAGATTATGCATTTTAATCAATTTGTTTTTTTTTTTTTTTTTTTTTGATATTTTACTAAATTCCAACCCCCAAACCTATACACGATTTCAATATAAGTAAACTAACATATATAATATAAAGTTTTGGATAAAAAATAATGTATTTATGTAAACTAAAAAAATTAAACTATTTATCCACTTATTATTATATATTGTCATTTACTTATATTATTGTTTCCTTTTTCTATATTAATTATTTATTGTGTCGAGAGAGCGCTCTACAACCCAGTTATGGTGGGTAAATCTCACATAAAAAATGTTAAATGTAAATGTAAAATAAAAATTATATCATTTTAATCTTAATGTAGGTCCTATTTAGAAATCAATCAATATTATAAAAAAATTAATATAAATTTAAAATATAAAGAGGCTTATGAACACTCAAAAAATAGGTATGGTAAATAAATAAAAATATAAATAAAATGGAGGTATGGTAAATAAATAAAACGTGAGTTGTAATGAGTCAAGTCAAAGGGTAGTCTGCCCTAAAAGATTGTAATCTAATATAGAATGTGTCGGCCTAGCGAGGCTCTAGGTGTAGAAGGTAGTTAATTTTAGAGGGGATCCGAAGTGTATGGGTTTCTGAAAGTAATATTGGATCTAAGTTTGAAAGTCTGAGTTACGGTTCATAGTAGTAGAAGAGGCCCTGCAGCTGTGTGCACAAAGGCCTAGTAGAGTCTGCAGTTGTGTGCGCAAACCCTTGCAGCTGTGTGCACACGGTAGGAAGTGGATTTTAACTAGAAAAAACATTAATAAAGATAAGTTGGTTTTGGAATATCACATATCTATTGCTCTGTTTCTGTTTATGCATCTGTTTACATTTTATGATTGTGCGCAAATCTATTTATGTTGAATGGTAAAGGAAAGCATTGGGCCATTTAAGTTAATCCAAGATCTATAATACCGATAAGACACCCTAAGGGTAAGGGATCTAGACAACACTGCCTCACGCTCAGTACTAGGGCTATGCAAAGGTTGGATAATTGTGTGAAACTGTACAAGTGCGAAATATCGGTTTGCAAACTCTCCAGACCTCATCAAGACATCCATATGGTGCGGAAACCTAGTTCCAACACCCTCCCATACTACCTCGAGTGAGACCTCAGTCTGCGCTCCATGGGCTGTTGCTGAAAGGGCTAGTAGTTTCAGGATTTGTTTTGCTAAAACACTTCTGAACCTGGGTCAAGCCCCATCAAGCCAACAAATGGTTCTGTTGCCGGGACTAGGTTCTTCCTAAGGTATGTCTGATGTCGGAACATTGGAACCCTACGAAGAAAGAAATTGAAGATTGGTTGGATAAGAAGCTTCAAGAGTTCGTGATATAGGAAAACAAGACCCCACATATATCTGAGAAGAGGTTGTTGGATCACTACTTATATATGGAAATTCATGAGATCTTCTTTGCGTCCTTCTCTTTAGAGCTGTATCATTGGATCACGAGGCTAGCCGACACCTAGGGAAGGTGCAAGCTCGATCAACCGAGTGTGTACTCTAGATTTGGTGTGCAGATTAGAGGCATCTAAAGATAAGATCGCACGATCCGTAGACCATTGGCTTGATCAGATAATAGCAGGGTTTATCCTGAATTTGCAATAGACACGACTATAAGCTATAGCAAAGCAGAAAGACATTTTCTTAAGGGACCATGAGGTAAGTACATCAAATCTTTGAATACCTAGATTAAGATGCTATTATGTGAAAAATGGGTGATGTGTATACATTAATGAGTGGAACGATGCAAAGCGGGAAGGTCAACAAAGGTATCAAAGGGTTAGGAAATAGTCCTTTAATTTCACCTCCACAAGTGAGCAGGGAAGAGTGTGCCGGGGTTTCTTCGAGGAGTGCAGTCAGTTTGATAAGGCAATGCTTTCTGTAGTTACCATCCCCACGTACGCCGCCACCCACATTACCTCATTCACCTCCTTCGTCACCCACACCACCTGCACCTACTAGCAGTTTAGCATGGCGAGTTTGATCAAGTTGCTTATATTTAGAGGAATAGGGAATGAAGATCCAGATCAGTTTTGGTTCATAGTAAGAGTAGTATGGGAAGCACACGGGGTTACGGATGATAACATTAAGAAGGTCACATTGGTGAGCACATTGCAAGACTATGCGATGACATGGTATATCAAGCACTCGAATGATCATCCAAATGTAGGAACAACAGAGATCCAAATTTCATTGAACAAAGAATTTAGTTGGCTGAAATCTAAAACATAGTCGATCATCGGATTTAAGGAGATTGCAATGCTTGCAAGTGAAAACCCCCTGGGATCTAGATTAGAGACTAAAAGGTACGATCTGCAAGGCTAATATGACACTAACAATTGCGCGGCACCACACGTGGTTTGTGGCGTCTTTGAAACCACACCTGAGGACGACACTGTCACAATAGAAGCTCTCAACCTAGGCATAAGCATTGGAAATGGTGATGAGGTTGCATGAAACACCGATACAGGATCTGGGGTTGGCAGTCCAACAAATCCATGTGAAACTACAAAACCTATGCTTAGAGATGTAGAGCTTGAAGAAGGATAGGGCACCTCGGCCAGAAGCACATGAAGAAGTGTGGTGCATAAAATGTAAAGGCCAGGGCCATGATAAGGATTAATGTCCAGTATTTGTGAACTATTTGGTGGGAGGGGGACCGATGCCGTTGAGACCAAAGATGCAGGGGGGCCCAATTGTGGCACCTACACTATGGTGTGTGATCTATCAAGTGGGAGGAAAGCACATGATGGAAAACTTTCACCTGTTGCAGAAGTACACACAGACTCCGCAACAGCTATTTTGTAATTTCTGTGGATCAGCAGGCCACGATGAGTGAAACTGTCAAAGTTATGAATTGTTGATGGATCGAACACCTACCTACAATATGCAGATCAAAGTGTGAGGTCAGGATCTAGCCACAGCCATACCGCACAGTGGATTCCAAGGATGTGGATGAGGACAAGGAGGAATGGGACCCGGACGAGGGTACGAATAGTTAATCTCCCACAATTGTGGAGGCCCTGGGCACTACGCGCGTGACTGTACGAATCTGACCAAAACATGTTGCCCGTATTGCTATCAGTTTGATCATGAAGCGGTAGATTTTCCGACGTTGATCGCATAGATGTGTGAGGAAGGGGTACTACTACCTCCTCCAATGCACAATATCCAAGTTATGAGGGTGGAAACGTACGAAGAAGACCTAATGTGAACATGGTGCTTAGAAGAGGCGTGATCACAGGGGAAGGTAAGGGAAAGCAACCTGAGGATGATACGTGGGTTCGCAAGGCTGCTATGAAGGAATCTGAGTTTTACTTTGAGCACGCAAGGAAATGTTTATGGAAGCTAAGAAGAGCTTCATAGGGCCCTCTACTTCAGGTAGTAAGGATCAAACAGAGTTGGGAATGGATCTTTCTATGCTTAATACCTTTTTAGAGACATGCATGAAGCTGCTACATGATAATAAGGTAGTTAGAGGACTATAAGAGCTGATCACTAGGTGTTCAGGGTCAGGGGAACCACACGTAGTTCGTAAGATGGGGAATAATGCCTTGCACACCAGGAGGGAAATGTGATTGATGGTGCAACTTGGTGAATATGAAATGGATCAGGTCATCCTAGACCTGGGATTTGACGCAAATGCATTACCAAAGCAGACATGGGAATGCATGGGTAGGCCCGCATTACAGTGGTCTCCCATTCAATTACGAATGGTGAACTAACAAAAGATTGTGCCCATGGGAATATTGCAAGGGGTAATAGTGGATATTGAAGGTGTGAGCATGCATAATGACTTTGAGGTAATAGAGATTGTGGATGAAATTAACCCTTACCCTGCATCATTAGGGATCGATTGGGGCACAGATATGAATGGAGTCATCAATCTAAAAAAGCAGAAAATGATTTTTGAGAAAAAGTCTCTACACGTAGTAGTTCCACTCGATCCGGCTAAAGGGGTACGCTACACTGAACCTGTGCGCAAGGATGACAACAACGATGTGCTGGATTGCATTTACCAGATAACGACGCAAGACCAGGATCAGGTGAACCTAAATGAAGATGGAAGAATCTCATTGGAGTGCAACAGTTCCTGTACTTCGAGTTTGGACGAAGAAATAGAATGCTGGCAGAACCGGTTGCATGAAGTAACAACGCTAAATTGCAACATGATGGTTAGATAACTGTGATGTGTGAGGTCTGAAGTAATGGAACTACTAACATATAATGAGGAGACAGGTGTAGATGAATTCTTAGACAAATTCGAAAGGTCAGTACAAATATAGCAGCAGTACGATGCGGTGGAATGGGCGTTCAGCATGACACCCGCACGGTGGTAGTAGACACACTAGAAAAATATTAGGAGCTGACATGAATACAAAAGACGGATGCACTTACAGTTTGGAAGTCCCCAGCATTGAAAGCAAGCCGAGCAACCAAGGAAATCCAGTTTACGCACCCACCTATGTCGATGGGTATAGACGAGGCCTGGCTATGCACATCACGGGTTAAGGATAAAAATTAGAACATGACACAATAGCAGGAAAAGCAACACACACCACAAATACCCTGCGACAAAGCCTTCAAAAGGCTATGTGGAATAATGAATAAAGTTTACCAAGTGGGAAGAATGGATTGGGACCTGTGTGTACCAGTAGTTCGATGGACCTATAGGACCATAAGTAAAAACTAGAACACGAAAATGACCTCAACAATATCAAGAAGAAAGCAAACTAGGAAGATAGATAAAAGGCCACAGACCACAGTAGGAATAGGACGTAAGGACCTGGGTAAATAAATTCGGCAGTTGCAAGAAGACCTTCGGCAAGGGAGCATGATACTTCGTGAACTTGATGACGACGGGGCATGACTAAGGAAGAGAGGTGTGACACTAGGCAAAGAAATTAGCGAATTGAAAACCAAAGTCGCACAAGCAGGCCATAGGAAACTAAGCATGTTGGGATTAAGGCTAGTCAGACCTTCTACTACATTAGAAAGAGTTACGACCTTGCTATCATGGCTACAACCGTACCTTACTGCACAAGGGAGTGTACCACGCAAAGAAGAGCATGACACACTACTAGACGTAGAGGTATTTTAAGGGTGCCTGCAGCCTGGGCTGGTAGGGAAATTGGAGCTTCGCACCAGGAGTGTGACCACCTGATTATTTGCATGAAGCAAAGGCTCAGTGTTCTAAGTAGTTGAAAGAAGGCGTGGGACTCTAAAAAAGTTTGCAAAAGAGCTGCATGGAAAAGAGGTTCCGCGCAAGGCCAGTCTGTCACAGGGATCGCGGTCGTGTATAAGGAGCTGCGCTGCTGCACGGCTAGGTTGGGAGGTGACCATTGATGTCACTGTTCACGACAAGAGGTTTAATTTAAGGCAGAAAGGAGCACGCGACGGGCCATTAAGACAAAAGTTATGAGCTAGATTCAGGATGATCTGCCACCAAAAAGGTACTGCTAACTTAGATATGGAGGGAATGGCTGAGTTCAAATTCGAAAGTTACCATAAAAGTCCGTGGGGTAGCTGTGGAGCAACACTTAGTTGTTTTCGATTTGAGCCAATACAGAGCAATGAGCACCAAGCTACCTTGCCCCTCGTAAGTACGCAACCAAGAGAATCCAATATGGACACAATGTCGAGAACTATAGTGTGATTTGCGAAAGTTACCCAAGAACCCCGGGTGACCCAAGAGGAGCCTAAAGAGGCAGCAGGCACATCAAAGGTACCGAAGTCCCCATGCACGCTATGACCACATAAAAAAACAGCCAATGGGGCCAGTCTGTGTATCACCATAGGACCCAAGAGTTAGTAAATTGTCAATGGCGTAGAAGGGCAAAGCTGTCACCGCTAAAACAGAGGAGGAATATTTGCTAGCCCTTGTAGCCCAAATTGAGGCATAGGATGATGAGGCAGAGAATGTATCCCAAGCACCATCAACAATAAAGTTACCCCCCTACATTCCCCCGTGTAAGGGGACAACCAAAATATCAAAGGACCTGGAGGCCACAAAGAGTGCACTCCGGACCCCGCTTCTTCCAGATGAGATAAGATTTGATGGTCCACTGATGGGACGGGTACCAAACATAAAATTTGAAGAATGGGACCTCGCGGATAGTGAGAAGTTACCACAGTTGAGCACAAAGAAATTACTACAACAGAAATGGTTACATGGTGTGCAGATGGTTGGGTTACTCCATCTGTGGTGGATACCCGACTACCACCGCGCGCCTATCGCAATTTTTGTCATCCAGTAACTACTGTGTCTAGTGCATGATGGGCATCTTTGGCTGGAGGATTTATCCCCATCACGGCCAAATTAATTCATCGAATATCATGACTTCCTATTAAATGAAGAAATCCTGCAGACATAGTAGGAAAGAGCAGTGACTTGGGCCTCGTAGAGGCTACAAAGGCCAAATATAAGCTAGAGAAGAGGAAGTGAGGGTATGTAATAGCAAGCATCAAGGACTAAGGGGTGTGCATCGCCACCTAGCTACTGGCCGGCAAGCTCATGAGGAGCCGTGTAGACGAAGTGCTAGCATCTGTAATTGCGTTGGCAGAGGAGTGTGCAGAAGGGGTCTAGTTCAACTAGGCACAATTTCTTTGCGAGGAATTTTTGACGAATTTTAGGGAAGCCTAGGACCAGGTTAAGACCTTCCACTGCACGTGGTTGTTGTTATCTATCCTACTAGTTGGTGGGGAGCTGTAGGTGGCCAGCCAGTTTCCCGCCATTGAAAGGAACCTACTCGAGGTAGTGAGGTACACCTCGCTCTAGGCAACGAAAGACACAACAAGGATTCAGGAGATAAAAGTGTTTTGGGCATTCATAGAGGCGAGCTTACGAACATGGATCAACCACAGGCCACGCTTGTCCCTTACAGTATATAACAGTTTACGAAGCATTGCAGAATTCAAGGAAGATATGCATAACTTGTATATCAGGGCACGCAAGGATCTAGCCTGATAATGGGTAAAACTGACGTTCATTGCCATAGATGATGTGATCTTCGAAGTAATGGCATCATGGTCTCCATAGTGGCATGCCCCGGACTTGGTGGAACTAGAAAAGGTCACAGTACAAAAGAAAAAGAGGGAGACCAAGCTGCGTGTCGCGAAGCTGGCAGAGAGAAATCGCCAACAACAGGATACAGCAAGGCAGTGGAAGATGGCTGAGGCAGCAGCAATAGAGCAGATAGTACGAACCACCACCATGCCCACTAAGGAAACCGAGGAAGGTCAAGAAATGTCCATGGAGAAGGACACACAAGGGGTGGAGGAGATAGAGAAATGCATGGACCATACAACAAAATTGACCCAACTCAAGAGGTCGCGTGTCCTGGAGCAGCCATTCGCGCGCAAAAAGACAAAGTCAATGATGACCGTGGAAGGAGACCTTATCGACAGTAGCGAACCAGTTTGTGAGGTCACTAAGGATGCTCTGGAAGAATTGATGATGGAGCAGACAACTATTTTGGGGGTGCTCAGAGCACAGTTATAGGAATTACAGGTGCAACCCCCAGAAGTGATGACACCACACCTTGTGGACGGTATAGTTGAAGCTAAGCAAATGGTGCGTGCATGCAAATTGAACACTTTGGTGTTACCATAAGGTGTCATCTTAGCAGAAGTTGAAGGGGACATGAGGGGTTGGGGATTGAATTTGGCCGCCCTTCCCAGAGAAACCCTATACTAGCTGTAGGATGGGGTAATTGTAGAGCTTCGTACCAAGGATGGCCACACTCTCCAAATCTTGAGTGAGCAGAAGGACAACTTAGGACAACTCAGCCTGTAGCACGACAGCATGGTTTCCCAAAGCCTGTGACTATAATAGGCAGTGGAAGAGGCCTGCAGTAGCATTTCAAAGTTGGCCATGCCAGTTGCACTCCCCACCACGAAAGAAATTGATCAACTGGTAGTTGGAGACCGTAGGACCTAGGAGGAGGCCTCGAAGGTGTAGTTGGAACTGAACCTGCAGATCGCGGAGCTGCGAATGAAGGTGTCATCCTCTACACCCCTGGAAGTCGGAGAGTAGTGCCACCACACCATTCAATCGGGGTTGAAAGAAATAAAGCATGTTGTCCAGGATTACACAAGATTGTTGGACCAGTCACTCATCAACCTCACTTCATTACAGGAGGACCCAATGCTACAACAATTAGAAATAGAAACATGGGAATTACAACAGGCCTTTGACAATGTTTGGGGGACCACGTAGAGGGTCATCCTTACCCAGAGACTAACCAAGATGAGGGAGGCCCAAACTATGAAAGAACAGGTTGATGCCGCACGCCAGAAAGAAGTAGGGCTTAAAGCACGCATCCAGCTTTGGCTCGAAGAAGCATTCACAATCACCGCCATGATTCAGGAGAAGCTAGCCTAGATGCAGGACCCATATGTGAAAAGGCAAGAGGAGGCCTATGACAATGATGTGTCAGAGAACCGCACATAATTGATACAAAAGACAGTGGAGCAATGTGTGGCAAATGTCCATGAAGCGCAGAGATTGCTGGATGAACTACGTGTAAAGATCACTGCACTAGCCAAGTGACTAGGGATGAGTCACAATGTTTGTGCTGGGGGCCTGTTGGGAAATGGATCCCCCGTGTAATGGTTTTGGGTCTTAACACCCACAATTTTGGGTATTGGTATTATAAAATCTCTGCAAAGTGTGAGTTGTAATGAGTCAAGTCAAAGGGTCGTCTGCCCTAAAAGATTGTAATCTAATATAGAATATGTCAACCTACCCATGGTCTGCGGACCACAGGAATGTATAAATAGAGCGAGGCTCTAGGTGTAGAAAGTAGTTAAGTTTAGAGGGGATATGAAGTGTATGGGTTTCTGAAAGTAATATTGGATCTAAGTCTGTAAGTTTGAGTCATGGGTCGTAGTAGTAGAAGAGGCTCTGCAGTTGTGTGTGCAGAGGCCTAGTAGAGTCTGCAACTATGTGCGCGGACCCCTATAGCTGTGTGCGCAGGGTAGGAAGTGGATTGTAACTCGAAAAGGCATTAATAAAGATAATTTGGTTTTGAAATATCACATATCTGTTTACTCTGTTTCTGTTTATGCATCTATTTACATTTTATGATTGCAAACAAATCTATTTATGTTGAATGGCAAAGGAAATAATTGGGCTATTTAAGTTAATCCAAGATCTATAATACCAATAAAACACCCTAAGGGTAAGGGATCTAGAAAACACCGCCTCACACTCGGTACTAGGGCTATGCAAAAGGTTGGATAACTATGTGAAACTGTACAAGTGCGAAAGATCGGTTTGTGAACTCTCTAGACCTCATCAAGACATCCCTAGGGTGTGGAAACCTGGTTCCAGCACCCTCCCACACTACCTCGAGTGAGACCTCAGTCCGTGCTTCGTGGATTGTTACTAAAAGGGCCAGTAGTTTCCGGATTTGTTTGGCTAAAACACTTCTGAACTTGGGTCAAGCCCCATCAAGCCAATAGATATTTTATTTAGGTGAAGCCTATGGGATAGATTCTATTTTAATACCATGGGCCAAATACCATATTTATAAAAGAGGTATCGTAAATAAATAAAACATTTTTTTAATTTACTCCATAGTTCACTTTATATTTATGAATAGTAAAAAAAGAGGTCTTATTTAGGTGAACCCTATGGGCCAAATACCATGGGCCAAATTATTATTAATACCATGAAAAAATATTATTAACACTAATATTAATATTAATAAAAATAAATATGGCACATGGTATTGACCCAAGGTATTCACGTGGAATGTAGCCTATTTAAGGGGGAATTAAACTAGCATAGATCCATCTTTACTCTGGATCTACTAAGTGTATAGAGTGAAAAGTTATTTGATCCCTTTCGGCACTTGGTAGATCCAGAGTAAATATGGATCTATGTTAGTTTACTTATTACTATTTATTTTTACTTATTTTCTATCTTTAAATTTTAAAACATGCGGTGTAAATTACATATTTATTTATTTTTTATTTTAAAATTTTAAAATATGTTGTATAAATTACATACTTCACATTGATTACGTTCTTCAAATAATTATGCATGCTTCATAAATTATATCTTTCAATTAGATTATAGTTTTCACGTAAAGCCATAATATACAGGCCCTCATTTGAGGCTAATGATGGATGATTGTAATGAAAAAATTGAAGATTATGATTTTAATTTAAAATTGGGTCATTTTATAAGGAGAATTATTTTTGTGATGAAAGATGTGAGGCTAATTATATTAATTATAGCCCATGATATTAGGATCTTAAATTAGAAATTTACTGGTATATGATGAGAAATTCCTGAAAACTCATTATGCAAGATGGACCTTAATATTTGACTATAGGAGTTATGGTTAAATTTTGATCTCTATTTGACTTTATGGCATCAAGTTGTCTATGATGATCAATGTAGGATACATGTACCAAGAATGAGAACGAGAAATTCTAGTTACCAAGAACATTGTTCTAGGAAAACAATGTTAGCAAAGAATGCGAAATCTCAATGTCATTGCCACGTTCATTGGTTTGACCATGAATATCAAGTTGCATGCATGCTTGTAGAAGCTCTATTCTCACTGCGCTTCAGCTCTGGGATTGATGGCCATGTCTAGTAAGAGGGTAGTAGATGTGCAGGATTTCATGGAATAAGGAAATGCATGTACCAATGAGGAGCATATGTTAATACATGACATCCTTTTGATTGTTGTGGCTAGAGAAAATTCTATGGCAGGAAACAATGCTCCATTATTCTTTTTTATCATCTCCTATTTCTGAGTTAGCATGCTTCTATTGTACCATTTCATTATGCCTATGCCATGTAAAGATCTTGAGTTGAGTTAATTTTACATTGATTTCCAATATATTCAACAATTGAATATATTTTTTTTCCTTCTGTAGGTTGGATGATGGGATGACACTCAAAAATAGGGGAAATGTAAAATAAACACTCCCAAGAGCAAGAGGCTGAAAATAACATTTGCGTATTTTGATTCAATGGCTGGAACTACAGGTTACTTTGTTACTTGATCTTTCAAATGCCTGCTGAAAGGCTCCACGAGAAAGAAGTATGGAAATCTTAAAAATTCTCTTAAATCATGCTTGGGTTGGTATTTGGTCCTCCTTTAAGTTTTTCAGAACAATCCTCTTATTTGTAACATATTGTATGTTTAATGGTATTAGTGTCCATATACATTTCACTCTTAATTTCTCAGTCTGTTTATTGAAACTATATCTAATTTTCCATTTAAAGAGTGTAATATGTTGTTGAACTTTACTAAAGACAAGTGGCATATTGCATATAGTCCTAAAAGGAGTATACAAAATTCATCTAAGCTTTGATACAAATATTGGGAGAGTTTGTGCCACTAAGGATTTTTTTGTAAGTTGTTTGAGATCAGTGCTATATCTTGTTTCAATTATTTTTTAAGTGACAAAATAAAAAATGATTTCAGCATAGGTTGTCCATCGATGTTTTTAATGTCATGATTCTTTCACCTCATGGTTATTATGGGCAAACAAATGTTGTAGGAATGTCTGACAATACATCGATTGATAGGTAACAATTTTTTTATAATTTCAATGTACATTCCATGATATCCTCTCTTTATTGTTTGATTATATTTTAAGCACCACTTTTGATTTTTCTTCGTATTTTAACTATAAAATTGAAAATACTTTATATCATGTCAATTTAAACAACAACCAAAGCTTGAAGATGAAACTAGTATTACATGATGTTGATTGAAATTCTATTAATTGTTTTCTGTTGAAATATTTTCATGACTATTAGAAAAGTTTAGTTTCATGTTTTTAATTGAGCACATGTTGTTTACATACTTGACCAAGTTCATGCGTTAGAGAATGAGATGTTGTTGCAAATAAAACAACAAGGATTAGACATCGCACCTCAGATTATTTGTTTTCAAAAGTTATTTATAGCTTGAGATTTTTAGAATGTAATTTAGTTAGCATGATTGTGCCTAAGCTTTCCCTGAAGGTTGAATAATAAGTTACTAAGGTGATATTTTCTATGGTGACATTTATTTTCTTTGTTTATCCAGGTCATCTAACCACATAGTGGCCACTATCATTCAATTAAAGAAATCTTGTTCGATCTTCTTGCTTTTATTGGGGAAAATGACTTTAACATTGTTGATGTTGAGGTATATGTCATATAAATCATTTATGCTATACTTTATTTTATATTCTAGTGTTCATCATATTTCATGTATTACTCTCTACACTATATCTTCTTTTGTTTTCAGAAAAGGAACTCAGTATTGATGGTCAACAAGAGGATTTGAAGAAAGAGGAGAACAATAACACTCCGGTGAAAAATGAAAAAAGAGAGAGAAGAGACCAGTCTAGTGATACCCTTAAAGCCAATATCCCGAATAAGACACACACATAGAGATTGATGGTAAAGTATTCAGAGTTGGTGAATTCACTTGCAATTCTTTGGCAACATAATGCAAATGTTTTGTAGTGATGAAACAACATTTCATGTATAAATTGTAGTCTAGCCAATATTAAGTTGTAAACTCATTTTGTGATACTTGACATTTCATATAATATAATTTATGTGGTTGAAATTATTTATAGTTGCACTTGATATTGTTTAGTATTGTAATTAACATATGTAACTTTGCATTTTCATATTAGATGAACCAGTGTAGATTGTATAACATATTTATAATTTAGTCGCAAAATCATGCTAAGTAAGTTATGTTGATTAATAATGAGCACATAAAATCAATCGAAGACTATTAAATTAGTAGTTTATATTGATTAACAATGAACACAAACAAAATGAATATACAACTAAATTAGTTGTTTACAATAATTATTAATGAAAATAAATGAAATGAACATAAACTACTAAATTAGTCATTTGTATAATGAATATGAAATTACTGAAAAAGAAAGATAAATGATTATTGCAAATGATAAATTTGTGATTGCAAATGACAACTAAATTTTTCATATATATGACTATTAGTAGCTAATTTAGAGTATCTTATAACACGATCAAAATTTAGTCATATTTCTTTGGTCATTAATTGGTTTCAAACAATGACTAAAATTTGCATACATATGACTATTAGTAGCTAATTTACAGTATCTTATAACACGACCATCATTTTGGTCATATTTCTTTGGTCATTAGTTGGTTTTTTCGGGTGACCATATAGTAATATATTTTGTTGTATATTTGGTCATTAATTGTGGCAATTAATGACTAAATCAGTGACTAAATTAATGACCAAATTTATGACTAAATATACTACTAGACGATGACACTGAGATAACCAATTAATGACTAAGCTAAAAATGACTAAAAGTTGGTCACGTTATAAGATACTGTGAATTAGCTACTACTGGTGACCGACTGAAAAATGGTCGTTTATATGCAAATTTTAGTCATTTTTTTAGTAACTAATTAGCCATTTTGTACTAGTGGACTGAGAACCATCCCGTCTTGAATTTTATTTCATAAAATAGGATGAGGCCACCATAAAGAATGATCATTCAAAATAAACCAACTTCAAATCCTTGGAATTTCCACGCTCCAAATGCTCCAAGCAATAAAAGTCCCTTTCACACTCACAATGGTTGGGTTAACAAGAAAAGTTTGTAAATTTATGCTCTATGGGTATGACCTCCATTTTTTTGCATTCGTAGCAACTTGTAGGATTGGAAACAGTCAAGAACCAACTTTATGGAAGGGTTATGCTGGTGGAGGTACTCTTATTATAGGTTCACTAGATGAAGGGCCTTCAAAGCTCAAATAAGGAAGAAAAATCGAATCCGCATCAAATATGTCAAATGTTCACACAACTAGGAATCCAAAGCCATACCTATTTCCTTCTTGAGAAATCTGCTACAAATATAAGATCCATCGTATTTATGGATACATTTACGGAAAAGAATTGTCCCATGTAGTTAGCCTACTTGACAAATCTCCATTTTTTTTTTACAAAAATATAAAATATTTGAATATTATTTTATGCGTATATTTATGAGTATATGTACCATGCAGTTAGCATGCTTGAAATCTCCAATATTTTCTACAAAAATATAAAATGTTTCGTTTGAATGTTACTGGACTCTGGTGTGGGCAGATTACAAGAAATGGGATTGGAAAAAGGGTGGGGAGATAATGCAAAGAATGTCTTGGATGTGATCCATTTCTTGTTGGAGATCCTTCAGGCACCTAATCCATCGACTTTGGATATGTTTCTAAGAAGGCTTCCTATGTTTTTTAATTTTGTGATTATTTCACCTCGTGGTTATTTTGTGCAAGCAATTTTAGTAATGCCAAACACTAGTGGATAGGTAAAAGAAAAATTTGTAATTTCAATTCCCATTCCATGGTATATTATCTTTATTGTTTGATTGTATTTTTAACTTTTACTTTGATTTTTTTTTTCTTTTAACTATAAAATTGAAAGTACTTGGTATCATATCCATTTAAACAACATCCAAAAATTGAAGATAATATTATTATTACAGTTGTTTTGTGTTAAAAGATTTTTATATTCAAATTTTATAGATATAAAAGATAAAAACAAATGTCAATGCCTTTATTTTATTGTTACGTGACTTTGGTGTGGGAAGGTTACAATAAATGTGATTGGAAAAAAGATGGGGAGACAATGCAAAGCATGACTTGGATATGATTCATTTATTGTTGGAGATCCTTCAGGCACTTGAGCCATTGACTCTGGAAATGTTTCTAGTAGGGATTCTTATGGTTTTTAATGTTTTGATTCTTTCACCTTATTGGTTACTTTGGGAAAGAAAATGTTTTAGGAATTCCAAACAACACATTGGTTGGAAGGCAAACAAATTTTTTATAATTGCAATGTCCATTCCATGATATATTCTCTTTATTATTTTATTGTATTTTGAACATTTCTTTTGATTTTGTTGTATTTTAACTGTGAAATTGAAAATAGTTGGTATCATATCTATTTAAAAAAAACCAAAGCTTGTTAGAGAATTAAATTTTGTTGTGAATAGAATAACAAGGATTAGACATCATATCTCAGAGTTTTTGTTTTCAGAAGTTATCTACAACTTGAGCTTTTTAGCATGTAACTTAGTTGGCATGATTGTACCTAATATTTCCCTGAAGGTTGAATGCTAAGTTACTAAGGTGTTATTTTCTATGGTCACATTTTATTTGCTTTGTTTATATAGGTCATCTGGCCACATAGTGGCCACTATTGCCCAACTGAAAAAAACTTGTTCAAGTTTCTTGCTTTTATGGGGAAAAATGACTTTGACATTATTGATGTTGAGGTATATGTGATATAAATGCTTTATAGTATACTTTAGTTTATATTCTAGTGTTCATCATCTTTCATGGCTTACACTATGCATTGTATCTTCTTTTTTTTTTAACAAAAATAACTCAATATTGATGGTAAGAAGCGAGAATAGAAAAAAGAGGAGAGTAATAACACTAGAGGAACAAATGAAAAAAGAGAGAGAAAGAAAAACAACCTAGTGATACCCTTAGATCCAATATCCCACATAACACACACACATAGAGACTTATGGTCAAGTATTCAGGGTTGATGAATTCACTTGCAATGCCTTGGAAACACAATGATAATGTCTTGAACTCATGAAACAATAGTTCATGTGTAAATTGTAGTCCAACCGATATTAAGTTGGAAACTCATATTGTAATACTTTAAATTTCATATAATATAATTTATGTGGTTGAATTTTTTTATAGTTGCACTTGATATTGTTTAGTATTGTAATTAACATATGTAACTTTGCGTTTTTATATTAGATAAACATGCACATTGTATGAGTTTTTTTTTTTTTTTTTTTTTTTTTTTTTTTTTTTTTTTTTTTTTTTTTTAATTTAGTCATAAAATCATACTAATTAATTTATGTTGATTAATAATGAAGACATAAAATCAATCTAAAAATATTAAAGTAGCAGTTTATATTGACTATTGATGAACACAAATAAAATGAATATACATCTAAATTAGTTGTTTATAATGATTATTAATGAAAGTAAATGAAATGAATATAAAATACTAAATTAGTCGTTTATATAATGAATATCAAACTACCAAAAATAGATAAATGACTACTGCAAATGATAAATTTTTGATAACAAATAATGACTAAATTTTACATATATACCATTGTTAGTAGTTAATTTACAATATCATATAACATGACAAAAATTTAGTCATAATTCTTTAGTCACTAATTGATTTCAAATGATAACTAAAACTTGCATATATATGGCTATTAGTAGCTAATTACAATATCTTATAACACGACCAACATTTTGGTCATATTTCTGTGGTCATTATTTGGTTTTCTTGAGTGATGATATAGTAATATTTTTTTGTGTGTATTTGGTCACTAATTGTGGCAATTAATGACTAAATCAATGATTGAATTAATGACCAAATTTATGGCTAAATATACTACTAGATGATGAAATTGAGACAAACAATTAATGATTAAGCTAAAATTCACTAAAAGTTGGTTGCGTTATAAGATACTATGAATTAGCTACTACTAACCAGCAGCTGAAAAATGGTCGTTTATATGCAAATTTTAATCATTTTTTAGTAAATAATTCGCCATTTTGTACTATTGGAAGTAGAAACTGTGTGAAGACAATCAAAATCACATTTATGGTGGTAATGTGTGCGTGTAAGAGCAACTACGACATAGCAGTGGTTGGTCATGGTTGTGGAGCGGTGGTGGTTGAGGGAGAACAAGTAAATAGATGGGGTTGTTCGATTTTTGTTTGCTTTTTTTAATATAACTTTTTTTTTTAATCTTTGCCTTTTTTCTTT
>APFE030431747.1:0-57593 GCA_000404065.3 Pinus taeda | reverse complement strand
TGTGAAGAATGGGTGGCTTTATGACAGTGCTTACATGGATGAAGATCAAAACAGTGATCTTTCAAATGGCCAACTCGGTCACAGTGTTGGCATTTCATGATCTGTTGTTGTTGTTGTTGCTGTGGAAGAGGGGTAGAATTTGGAACAACTGAAGCTGAACTATCATGAAGAGGAGGTGAACTGTCATGAATGAATCTAGCACTCTGAAACTGAATGGGTTTTGAGTAGTCTGGGATATGAAAGGAAAAGTCCTTGTCATAACCAAGACCGGTTTTGTGCTTGTTGTGGACAAGTTGTTCCCAAGGTCTGATGATGGGCTTGGGAAGTGCAGACTGAGTTTCTGCATCTGCATGTAACCTTGCTGCTTTATGGGAGTCTGTTTCAATCTTCTGAAAAAAAACATGTTCAGAATGATGACTCCTCTGTTTTAATTCTTCTTGCTGTAGCTTTGTCTTAAGCTGCAAAAACTCAATATTCTCCTGTGCATTTTGTAGACATATTTTAATATTGAATAGAGAGGTTTTGTTGATCTTAACCATCTCATCAATAGTGGAATGTATCAGAGTATTTAACAACTCTAATGCATTATCAAGTCTGGTCATTTTTTTCATTATCTTATACGTTAAAGAAATTAATCAAAACTATCAACCAGTGAAGAAGAAGCAACAATCACTCACAATTCAATGTCATTGCAATATCCTTTATAAATGTCAGCAAATGATCATAGTGCAACATAAAATATTACAATCAGCTCACCAAACTCTTTATGCAGCAGTGGAATCAAGAAATCAATGCACTATAATGAGTTTTAAATACAGTGTCACACTGGAGCAGAAACAACTGCAAACTTGCTTGGATCCTTCAAATACTCGTTCACTTTTCAACGTATATCAACACTTCAGTATCAGCTAGTGAGAAGAATATACAGCCACACAAACAATCTCTAAATGGCATCCAAATTGTGACAAACGCATTCTGGTATGGTATAAACTGACCCAAAATACCAATAGACCAACCAGCAGAGAATCTTCTGAACAATTGTAAGTACACAACAGCAATCATACAAAAAAATTATTCATCTATTGAACAACCTCTTGTTCTCTCGAGAGGATAGCAAATATCCTTGCTGGCTAAAACTGTAGTACAAGAACTAGTGATTAAAGGAAAAACTAAGCTGAAAGCAAGCTTCAGGTAAAGCACTGTAGCAAAAGGCCCACGCTTCAACAATCAAAAGCTGACAGGCTTTGTCTCGGCTACATTCACTCTTATCTGCCTCTTTTCCATAACGCCTTTTCCTCTATGTCTCAACGAAAGCAATTTGCATGCACCATATCACGATGCACCCACTTGATCAAACCTACTATGGACAAGATCTATTCTCAAACTGATTGGATCTATACCCCGCTGATAGAATCACTCATGTAGCTTCACATTTCATATTATCTCTCTTTGTAAGATTGAATTTGAATACAATGCTAATTTTCATGCCTAAAACCCATAAAGGCATCTTTCTGATACCATTACCAATAGAGATATAGCGCATGCAGCCCGAAATTTCTCAACATCTCATAGCACAGCAAAGGGCGGCAACGTACCACTTCATCCATCAGACTCCAGGAAGTGACTGAGCTATGCGTGCCTACTAAAGCCAAAACTCCAACCCATCGTCCCTCATGCTAATAATTTCCATTCGGTACAATTTTAGGAGATAATGATGTTCAAACCTTGGAAAGTAGAAAATGTTTTTCCACATAGTTCTAGAGTGGAATATGCAGCTGCATTCCCGCCACTTTGGGCCTCACTTGCACGAAAAGCTCGTCTCTAAGCTCATGTAGGATGTCGAAGGAACTTGCAATGGCCACTATGGATTCATAGTTGCGATAACTGGTGTCGAGAACATTGGAAAGGGACTTATTCGAAAGGGGACTGGATTTGTTACATTCCCAGTCAAATACCAATGTGTGATTTTCAGACCTTTTAAAGGGGAGATTTTGGAAGTTGTGGTCACAATGGTGAATAAGATGGGATTCTTTGCTGAAGCGGGACCTGTTCAAATATTTGTTTCTAATCATTTGATACTACATGATATGGTGTTCCAAGCTGGAGACACTCCTAGTTATACCACTTCTAATGGATCTGTGAGAATACAGAGAGACACTGAAGTGTGACTGAAAATTTTTGGTACCCGTGTTGATGCAACAAAATGTTTTGCATCGACACAATTAAGGACGATTTCCTAGGGGTGATTAGCGATCCAAGCATGGCAGTATAGACTTTTGGTTGGTTTTAAGAGTCCATATATGGTGCATGAAGATATCTTTGACATTCTATCTGGAAATTTGCTATTTTTTAACACACCATATGACAATGTTCATAAAATATGACAACATCAGGTGGTCTGATTTGCTTCAAATCCTTCGAAGTCGAATGAACGCAAGGCAGCCCAGAATGAAATATACCACAGCATTTTCTGGAGGGTTTACTATACCAAAAATCATATCCACAACGACTGTCGATTTTACTATACCAAAAAACGCTGTTGGGAAGAGAGGAAGTAACATTCAAAACATATTTTAACGGACAGCAGAAGTAGGATCGGACAACGCTCAAGTCATGAAGGCGCTCAGGTCAGGATAACGCTCAGACTCTGCTAGGACAACATTCAGTGAAGACAGTTCTTAGGTCAGGGCAGGTGTGAATTCATTCAACATCTTCAAGCTTTAAACAATTACCCTCAGCGCATTCTAGGGCATTTACACACAGACCTCTGAGCACACAACGCATGGTCTCACATTCATTACAATGCAACCAATGCTCCAATTTCTGGCAGAGGGACAGGGAATAATGACGACAATGATAGAAAACTTGCGGGGAGTTACAACACAAAAAACTAATTTGGGAACCTGGGACCTGTGGCAGCGTCAATGCATAGTAACATGAGCGTTGTAATGAGCAGCATCAACGCATACTAATGTAAGACCATGTCAGACCAGTGTACAGCACATAGTAAAACTGGAAATTCTGATAAACTCTGATTACGAGAAAGACAGAACTGACATGTATATAGAGACCACAAAACAAGTGGCTCAAATTGGAGTAGGACCAGCAATCGCCCGCACAGATACCATATTAAACACACATGGACAGGAAGAGAGATATGAAAGATAAAACATGTGAGTTCAATTTTTAATGACAAATGATATACATTTATAGTACATTATGTGACCATTGGGATTCACATCCCAAGGTCTCTTCGACTCCTTTTGTCCATTCGGCTTCCACACTAACCCATTGAGGATTAGGTGTCCAACTTTATATATATATATATATATATTATATATATATATATTATATATATTTTATGGCCAAAGGCTTGTTAATGAACTAGTGAATCTCCAGAGACAATATAGTGAAATGCTTCAATCACAACGACAACAAGGTTAACAAATTTCAGTAGTCAAAGACCTAGATCAGAGGAACCTAGACAAATATCATATACTTAAAAGAATGCTCTGATACCAATGTAACAAACAAAGTTTGTTGTGAAACCAACTCAAAAAAAGATAGAAAAGATAGATCAAAGACTTAGAAATCAACCTCTTCTAAGGGGCAACCTTCTTTACATTACACAAATGAAAAATTCCTGAATGATACAAATGACAAAACATCATTTCTATATATAGGAGTTTAAGGGGTCATAATATAATCAAAGCCGACATAACTATAATAATATAAGGACACAAAAATAACAATAGTGGGCTTCTCTGGGGCACAATAATAAGAAAATGGGGACAATAGGGACACAACAATAACAATAAGGGCTACAATGATAATAGTAATGGGGGAGTCACTAGTATTATAAGGACCTAACATGCCCCTCTCCCTCAAAAAATTATTCTCCTCAATGCTTGAGTAGTTATGGATTCTTCTGTATAAAATTCTCATCCTCGCATGTGGAATCTTCAGTAGCTAAGTTCTTTCGCTTGATGAGATACTTCGAAATTGATCAATTTCATAACTATCAAGTTCTTGTTTTCGTGAGTGCTTTAGGTTCCAATATGATTTTTCCTTCCTCGTCAAGTTATGGCAATATTGTTTGAACTAGAAGCTTGTCACCAATAACCTTCTTTAAGCATGAAACATGGAATATTGGGTGCACTTGGGAAGTTGCAGGAAGATCCAATTTGTATGCCATAGTACCAATCTTTTGCAACACCTTGTATGGACCATAATACATTGGTGATAATTTATTATCCTTCTTAGCTTTCTTGAGGGACATTTGTTTATATGGTTGTAGTTGTAGAAATCACCAATCACCTACATCAAAACTTCTTTTGTTGTCATGTTTATCTGCCTACTGTTTCACTCTATTATGTGCCAAAGTTAGGTTATCCTTTAAGAGTTGGAGAACTTGTTGTTGATGCTCGATGTGATATTCCACTGCTTGAACCCTAGAATTTTCTCTTAAATATGATGTGATGGATGGTGGGTGATATCAATTAAGTGCATAAATGCAGTCATTTTTGTTGCAGTATGGAAGGAAGTGTTATACCACAATTCAACCAGAGGCAACCATTTCACCCAGTATGTCTATTTATCATATATAAAACAATGAAGATATCCTTCCAAACATTTGTTTATTATCTCAGTTTTACCATTAGATGGAGGATGATAATATGAGCTATGAGCTAAATGATTACCAAGACAAGAAAATAATTCTATCCAAAAATCTCCAGTGAAAATGGGATCTTTGTCACCTACAATAATCTTTGGGTTTCCATGTAGCTTTCGAATTGTTTCCATGAATGAAATATAAATTGTGTTGGCTATAAATGGATGAGATAATGCAAAAAAGTGTGCATACTTGGTAAGTCTATCCACTACCACCATGATGACACTCTTTCCTTTGGACTTGGGTAAACCTGTGATAAAATCCATTGAAAATGCCTCCCAACATTGACTTGGAATGGATGAAGGTTGTAATAGACCTGGGGTATTAATTGTTTCAACTTTATTTTGTTGGAAAACCAAACATTCCGCCACGAAATTTTGAATATTATATTTAAGGTGATCCCAAAAAAAATCCTTCTTAACCCTATGGTAAGTTTTTAAAAATCCCAAGTTCCTTCCTAAGGGAGAGGTGCACAATTCCATAAGAATCTGTTATTCTAGTTGGGAACTCTGACATAAGTATAAGCGATCTTTGTACCATAACGAATCATTTTCCCAGTTAAATGTATCATATGTACTGGGATCTTGTTGTAACTTTTGAATGAGTTCCCACACTTCTTCCTCATTCTTCAATTCATCCCTTTCTTCGTTTATCCAATCTGGTTGGATAATAGAACTGGCACAAACAAAATGCTTCCACATTGTCATCCTTTCTTGAGAGTGCATCTTCCACAAACATTTGCTTCCCTTTTTATAGATGATTTCAAAGTCATAACCCGACATATTTGTGACCCCTTTTTGATACTCTTCTGAAGATAATCTTTGTTCTAAAAAGTATTTAAGACTATCATGATCCATTTTTACCTTGAAGTGTCTTCCCATCAGGTAGGGTCACCATTTCTTAAGTTCATGTAGTATGGCCAACATTTCCTTCTCATAAATAGATTTGTGTAAATACTTTCCTTTGATTGGACGATTTCTGAAAACAATGGGTCTTTCTTGTTGCATTAAAACAACACCAATTACATTTCTTGAGGCATCACATTCCACATTAAAGGTTCTTGTGAAGTCCAGCATACCTAAAACCGGTGCATGGCACATTCCTTGTTTAAGATGTTCAAAGGCCTTCGTTTCTTCTAGAGTCCAAAAAAATGCATCTTTCTTCAATAATGTTGTTAGAGGTGCTGCTATTCTCCCATCATTCTTAGAAAAATTGCGATAATACCCTGTCAACCCGATAAATCCTCGTAGATGCTTTATGGATGTGGGAATTTTCAATTCCTTAATGTGTTTAATTTTGCTAGGGTCTACCTTAACACCTTCATGAGATACAATATGACCCAGATATTCCACCTCCTGTAATGCAAAGAAACATTTAAAGAATTTTCCATATAATTGCTTCTCCTCCAATAGTTTGAGCACCATGTCAACATGTTGAACGTGATCCTTCCAAGACTTGCTATAGATTAGTATATCATCAAAAAACACTAACACAAATTTTCTAAGGAAGGGTTTGATAATGGAATTCATCAAACCTTGAAATGTAGAAGGTGCATTGTTAAAGCCAAAAGGAATGACCAAAAATTCATAATGACCCTCATGAGTTCTAAATGTTTTTTTCATAATGTCTTTAGTGTTCATTTTGATTTGATGATATCGTAAATGAAGATCCAATTTGGGGAAGTAAATTTATCCATGCAATTCATCCAATAGTTCATAAATGACAGGAATGAGAAATTTATCTTTAATAGTGAGTTGGTTGAGATCTCTATAATCCAGACACATGCACCATGATCCATCTTTCTTGTGCACCAATACTAGCAGAGCAGAGAAATAACTTTAACTAGGTTGAATTATACTAGCCTCTAGCATTTCTACAACCATACATTCAATTTCACTCTTTTGTGCATAGGGATATCTGTAAGGCCTGATGTTTGGAGGAACACTTCCTGGAATCAAATGAATAGCCTGGTCATGATCAGGAATAGGTGGGAGATCTTTGGGAGTTTCAAATACCTTGGAATGATTGTCCAAGAATTTTGGAGGATCAGGAGAAATATATGATTTCAATGTGGGAACGTCTAGCGAACATAATTGTGTAATTACGCCTTGTTGTTCTTTCTTTAGAAGATTTGTCATTCCATTAGAGCTAATTATCTTTAATTTTTTCCTTGTGATACCTCTTAATTCAACTTCCTTTCCTTCCGAAGGAAATTTCATGAAAAGTTCATGAAAATTAAAAGCTATTGTATGCAAGGATTTTAACCATTGGACTCCTAGTACAACATCAACACTAACCATTGGAATGGAAAGTATTGGGCTATTCAATACATATTCTCCCATGAATAGCTTGATATAAGGCACTTTCCAGTGCAATTTATGGTTCCTCCTCTTCCAACCATCACTTGACACTCTGCTGCTGGATATGGGAAGAAATTCGATTCCTTGGCTATCTTACAATGAATAAAATTATGGGTACTGCCCAAATCAATCAACACTATTACCTTTTTCTTCTTGATATGTCCTTTTATCTTGATAGTTTGAGGAGTGTTAATTCGGGCCAATGCATTACAAGATATGCTTAGATTCATTTCTTCTTTCTCTAGGTCTTGTTCTTGGTGTATATCCTCTTCTTTTTATGTTTGTCGTTCCTTTTCCTTCTTAGCACACTTATGACCTTTAGTGCATTTGTTATCACAACTGTAACAAATCCCTTTTGATATTTTTTCATCCAATTTTTGGGTTGTCAACATTGTAGGTTGTGGAAGGCTAGGGGAAACAACACTTCCATCCTTATAGTTGTGAGTGGTAGGATTCCTTGTTGCCAAAATTTTTCTTTCCACTTTTCTTGCCAACCTGAATGCCTTCTCCAATGAGTTAGGTTCCCAAAGGTGAACCTCATGTTGGATGTTATCCTTTAAAGTCCCTATGAACACATCAATCCTATGCTCCTCTCGAATATCTTTTACCCTTATATTCAATTTTTTTAAGTCCTCAATGTGCTCCATCATTGAAGCCTTTTGTTTGAGGTTTATCAATTGGATAAAAAAAGTGTTGTTTTTTGTATCCTCATAATGTTCTATCATTTCTTCCATAAAAATTTCCCATCTGACAATTTGTTTACAAGTTAAAAGCCATTGATTCCATAAAAACTGATTTGGTTCCAAATATAAAGTTGCAATGGATTCCTTTTGTGTGTTTTTCACATTATGGAGATGGAAATATTGCTCCATATGTAGTATCCATGTTATGGGATCCTTTCCATCAAACTTACTCATATTGACCTTTGGAACATGGTGGGTCTTCAATCCAACATTAGAGTCTATGAAATCATCATTAACATTTCTTTTTTTCTCATCATGAGTTTCCTTTACTACCCTTTAACCATTAGTGATCATTTCTTGTAGCAACTTAGTCAAATCTATCTTGAAATATTCCATGACGCCTTTCAGTTTTTCTTCTATGCCATCCATCTTAGCATCCATGCCATCCATCTTAGCTTCCATGTCATTCATATTAGCTTCTATGTCATTCATCTTAGCTTCCACGCCTTTCGTTAAACCATCAATCTTAGCTTTTGTGACCTTTTGTGAGAGTGAAATTTGTTGCACTTTGTCTTGTAATTTTGATATATTATGTTGCATTTCTTCCTCTTATTCATGAGACATGCTAGAGCTTTGAGGTTTCTTACTAGGTGTTTCCATTTCCTTTCTTCGAGGAACCAATTAATGATAATTATGCTTCACTATGCCCTTTGAACTTCAAACTAATTTTTCAACCCAAACTTGTGCAAAATTTTAAAAATATTACACACCTTTCTTTGCTTGGTAGAAGATTGATATTGAATCTATTGTTTCTATGCAAATGTGGATCTCCAATGTCTGAAATTTCTTTTTGCAGTGGCCCTCTGAGTCCTCTTTCCAATGCCACAAGTTTGATCAAAATTGGATTCTCCAAGAAAGAGTTATTACCAATCTCCCAAGATGACCTGATTATATAAATTTTCCATAGATCAACCTTGTACGACATGCCACATATCACTGGTTTGACCTTTGGATCTAAAAAAGATACAACGAAAACTACAGTCCATCCTCTTTCTGTAAATTCTTACGAAATTTCAATCTCATGCTTAGAGAGAAAGTTATGATGATTTTCCCAATGTCATATGTTTGTAATGTAATTCAGGAGTCTGCAAAAACCCTAACTTCCTCAGATCATATCTCTGAAAATATAGCTAGACAAGCTCTGAAATTCGAACCCGAGGTTCATAATGATATTGCCTCAAATGATTTTTTATTTTATTTTGTGAAACTTTGTAGATAAAACGTTATAGCGAAACTATCACAATGACTTGTTTGGAGCAGGAAAACCCTAGAAGCCAAAGCTTTGATACCAAATGTTAGGAAACCAGCTCACAAAGAGATAGAAAAGATAGATCAACGACTTAGAAATAAGCCTCTTAGAGGGGGTAACATCCTTTACATTACACAAATGAACTATTATTCGATGATACAAATGACAAAACCTCCTTTCTATATATAGGAGTCTAAGGGGTCACAATATAATCAAAGCCGACATAACTATAATAATATAAGGGCACAACAGTAACAATAGTGAGCTTCTATGGGGCACAATAATAATAATATGGAGACAATAGGAGCACAACCATAAAAATAAGGGCTATAATGACAATAGTAATGGGGGAATCAATAGTATTATAGGGACCTAACAAAGTTCATATACTCAAAGGAATGTTATGATACTAATGTAACAAACAAAGTTTGTATACTGAGAGGAATGCTCTGATAGCAATGTAATGAACAAAGTTCGTATACTCAGAGGAGTGCTTTGATACCATTGTAATGAACAATATTCATATACTAAAATTGAAATACTCTAGAAGACTTGGAATATGTATGTTAGACACATACATAGAAAAGGAAGAATACGAATGATAACCATTGAATTGCATATATTATTGACATAATATACATTTATAATACAATGTACATGATTTTTGGATTCATCTTCCAACGTCTCTTGGAATTTGGTGTCTGTTCACATTCCACACCAACCCATAGAGGATTAGGTGTCCAACATTACCCCCCTTAATCCAAATGGGTATGTATGAGTCCAAGAAGAGAGTTCTTATACAAAATGTGGAAAAAATGAATGGCAGCACTAGGTTGAATGTGCTTTTGGAAATGTTGGTATAAGGGGGTGGTTTAAGGATGACCACCAACACTGGAACGCTTAGTGCAATTTGTGGAACTCTTCCAAATCTAGCATGAAGTTGGGGTCTTTTGCTAGAGTAAGTGATCGTCATGTTTTGAAGAGGGAAAACTTAAACCTTGAAATTGAGGCCTCATCTCGCACAAAAATGGAGAACCTCAACCTAAAAAGGGAGGTCTTAATCTATGATTGTTTAAGGATGACCACCAACTTTGGAATGCTTAATGTAATTCCTGGAACTCTTCCAAAAATGGAAAGAATATGAAGTCTTATGCTAGAGAAAGTGTCCCCAATTCTTTGAAGAGATGTCTCAACCCCGCATAGATGGTTTAAGGTTGATAATCAATCGAAGGAATGCTGAGGGGCATCTTTCTCTCTGGCTACAACTATGAATTTGGTATTGCAGGTTGTGGCTCAGGCTCACTTGATGTGCCTTTGAAGCTTGTAGATGACCACCACTTCCCCCCTGTCAGATACAAGGTGAGATGATGGAGAAAAATCAACTACAATAATGTTCAATACTCTAGAACAAGTTCGGACATATGACTGAAATATCTTCTTGGTTGTTGAATCCTATTTCCATGAAGTGATCCATCCAAGATGAATCTTTATTCTTGCAGGATTCTTGTTTTTTATGCATTTGTTTAAAGAATGAGTAGTTTTATGACAATGTTTACATGGATGAATATCAAAATAATGATATCTCATATGGCCAACTCGGTCACAATGTTGGAATTTAACAACTTTTGACTGTGAATGTGGAGGAGAAGAATCTGGAACAGGGGAAGGTGAACCATCAAGAATAAATCTAACACTCTGAAATTTCATTCGCTTTGAGTAATCTAGAATATGAAAGGAGACATCGTTGCCATATCCAAGACTAGTTTTGTGCTTGTTATGGACAAGCTCTTGCCAAGGTATGATGACTAACTTGGGAAGTGTAGACTGCACTTCTGCTTCTGCATGAAACTCTGCTCCTTCATAAGGCACTAGATATGAATCAACTGTAACATTATTGACTTGATGTTTATGGGAGTCTGTTTGAATGTTCTAAATAGAAATAGGTTCAAAATGATGACTCCACCGTTGTAATTCTTCTTGCTATAGTTGAGATTCAAGTTGCAAAAAATGAATCTGTTCCTGTGCATATTGTAGACAAGTCTGAATTTCTAAGAGAGAGCCTTTGCTGATTTGGAATGTGTCATCAACAATAGATTGTATCAGAGTTTTCAAGAACTCTAATACTTCACCAATTTGAGTCATTTTCTCCAATGTCAAACTTACACTTTAAAATTTGTTAACAACTATGAACCAATGTCACTACAAGGTATTCTCAAACTTTGTTCTCTCAGACAACTTCAACAATCAAGTGATATTATTCCTTGAGGAATGAACCACAAGAAAATTTTTAACTCTACAATTATTCTCCAAAACCACAAACAACAATGGTCGGTTGCATTCATATACAAGGAAACATATATTGTGCATTCCCAAACAATGAGACTCAAAACAAGAAACAACTTAGTATTAAATTTGTTTACATAGACCTCAGTCCAGTAACATGGTGAGGATCAAAAATCTTGTGCAAAATCGTTATAGCCCAACTTTCTCCTCAGGGTGTATTGTGGCATTCAAGTAGTTGAATATTGTAAAATAAACATTTTCTCATACATTTCAACTTCTTATGGCATTGACTTACTTCATATGAATAATATAATGGAAAGGGTGTAATGCATTCAGGAGTTGAACTTATTGTAGCAAGTTTCATGGCCCTCAAAAAATTCTTCAACATACAGGAGTAGGTTTTTATTCATAACAACCAATGTACCATGCCTTCAATGCACACTTCCAAGTTTTGCAACACAAATAGAAGATAACACTCAGGCTCTCACACGAAGGCCTACCTTTTCCAAATTCCTTCACCATCTGCTCCCTAAAGCATTGACTAAGAAATCAGTGTGTAATATTTGTCCCAAAGACTCACTCCTTTCTCTGAGTTGAAGGACTAAATTGCATGCTCCTTCTCTCTATTAAATTTGCCTCCTGCTGCGAAACCAAACTGATTTCAAATATGTAATGCCTCAATGTTACCTTCAAGGTTCCCTTCAGCATGAGTTTCATTATGGAACATAGTTGCTATGGACATTTCCATGAGCGAACTAGGTAGTAAGAGTTGCAGCCTCAATTTGCTCGAGATTCAAGACTCAAGCAATGTGGGTTCGATGCCTGTAGCAGGAGGATGCCTGTAGCAGGAGACTAACTTGACATTTCTAGGTTAGTATTTCCTTGATGATTATTTAGGTATGGGCTTCATTTTGTTTCCATGCTCTCTGTGCATTTACAATTGGTTTAGTGAACTCCTCGAGATTGTTGGGTGACAGATGATTTTGGGTTTTCCAAATCCTATTTTTCCATCTCTCCCAGTGTAGCAGCGCCCCTTCGCTTTCGCTAGTTCTATTCTTGGCCCTCAGAAGCATCTTGTTTGTTGGTCGTACATATCCTTAGCTTTTCTTAAATACCAAAGGTTTTCTTACTAGGAAGGTTGCATTTTAATCTTTATGTTGTTATGTTGGGTTATGGGGAAAATGGACTTTAGAACTAGGCCATAGCTTCATTTATCATCATGCCTTTTAACAACTCAAATTCCATTGATTTTTTGCACCCCATATCACTATGAGCTATACCTCGACCCAGATTTGTGGAGGTGGTTTTTCCTCCCATCTCTCTTGTGGGTGGTGCTCGTCAGTTTCTTAATTATTTTAGGGACCTTGCATTGACCCCTGGTCACACTCAACTAGTTCAATCTTGAGGAGGACGAACACTGGAAAATGGGGGAGAGTCATATTCATCTTCTCTCCATCCCAACATGTGTTAAAGGTTATGCAACTTTTTCTTTGAAGCTCGTTCCATTTACATATGTTGTGAACCATTGATGAGAGGAACGTTTCATGAAGAGCTAGTCTTTCTTTGCTCCAAAAATCCATTAACCAAATTTTGTTAATGTTATTTTCTCTCTGATGTGGCTTTCCACAAAGAGCATGGAAACAAAACGAAGCCCAAACCTAAAAAAATGTCAAGGAAATGCTGACCAAGAAATGTCGAGTTAGTATCCTGCTGCATGCATCAACCCACATTGCTTGAATATCGAATCTTAAGCAGATCGAGGTTGCAACCCTTGCTACCTGGTTCGCTCATGGAAATCTCTGTAGACACTATGTTCCATAATCACACTCATGGTGAAGGGAACTTTGAAGAGAACGTTGAGGCATTATATATTTTAAATCAGTTGGGTTGTGTAGGAGGAGGCAAATTTAACAAAGAAAAGGAGCATACAACACAATCATTCAACTCAGAAAAAGAAGTGAGACTTTGGGACAAATATTACTCATTGATTTCTTGGTCAACACTTTAGGGAGAAGATGATGAAGGCATTTGGAAAAGGCACGCCTTCATGTGAGGCACTCAGTGTTATTTGTGCTTGGGGTTTGTGAAGTCAGACCTTGTCTTCCTCTATCATCAGCCACATAGTGGGGTTGGTGGTGTGCTCAACACATCTAGAGAAATTCGTAACCAACTATTACAAAATGCAGTTTGAGACTATGCCCACTCGCTCAGAAATTCTCTTCCAAACCTGCACCGGAAGCATAGAATTGGAATTAAGGCAAAACTAAAATGCAGAGGATACAAGAATATTTATTAAAATGTATGAATGAGAATATGATGTAAAAATGAGAATGAAGGTCAGCTTATATATAATAGGCAAGTTTCCCTTTATGAACGAACATGTCCTTGGGGACATACCTCTTCATTAACTTATTACTAATTAATCATTATTTATAATGTGTTATTATTATTTATATTTATTTATATCTATATTTGATTCATAATAATTTTTTTGCCAAAAAAATGTATCTTATACTTACAAATTTGTCCTCTTCATTGCTTGGCCAGAGGAAAACAAAAAGTGGCCACAACTTCAACACAAGTCCTCTCTACAAAACATAAACAAGTGGGAAAAATTGTAGAAAGGTCCAAAGACATATTCACCTCACCTTTAAGGGTTCTTATACACTTCAAGGTCAAACATCCATGTACATGGAATGCCAACATTCCTTATGCTCAAGATGGCTATAACAAATTTCTCCATAAATTTGTTGGCCATAGCTCATTTCAGACGTCTTTAGAGTTGCACCTGGCAACTCCCATGGATATCACTCTTATGAATACATCTTCACCAACATAGTCCTCCTATGCTTAAGCTGAAATATATCATGCTGCCTAAATTCTTGAATGAATCTAACAATTTCATGATGTCTTGCAAAAGGCTAATGCCAAATACAGACAACGACATGAACACCATTGAGTTCCACATAAAGTTTCATCTACAGTAAATATATACAGGCAAAATACACAACTCTATAATGTTTTCAAAGTAGGGGAACTTCTTCACCAATGCAAGTGTTTCATGAGGATCCAAATTTAGCAAAACTTTTCTCATTTGATAAGGGAACATGATGTAATAGAGACCATTTTTTTCTAAGGGGGGAAGATCAATATATGTGGATGACAATGAATTGCTGTAATTAATAGTTGTGTTTTTCTATTGGTGATTTGCAAGACCATGGTTTTGCTAAACCATGGTATCTACATATGGTATTCAAAGGTGGAAGGAAACAAATAAAAATCTATTTGTATTATTAGATTTTTCCATATAGAAGGCTTCATTAGTTAATGATTTAAGGTATTCACCTATGGTCTTTTATAGTCCATAGTACTTGAAATGTAATAGAAGTGCATGACTCTAGGTGAAAAGGCCTCCGTAAATAATATAAATACAGGCCTTGACCATTTTAAAAGCCATGAAGTTTCTCATGCCATAATCTAATAATATTTTTACTATTTAATAAAAACAAATAAAGTTATTTAATATTATTTTTTCATTTACATTGTTTCTTTTATGTACTTGTGACATAAATTCTATTGTCAATATTTAGTCTCATTCCTTAGGCACGCTCAATCATCTTTGTGGTCTTAATGTTAATTTGTTTGCAGACTAGGTTGTTTCTTTTCAAAGCCTTTGTCCTAAACTTTTACGGGCACCTATTTCATCTAAATCATGTTTGAGGAAGTGTCATTATTTTCCTTTCTTCAGCCTCTACAACATCTACTTCAAATATCAACCAAGGTCATTGAGGTTTCTTGGTTTTCATCTTATTGTTTTTAGTACATCTTAATATTGAACTTTTGTTTTTGTCATTCATTGAATCATTGTAGGATCTACAATTTGAATTGCATAAGTATGTAAGCATTGTCATCTTTTTCTTTTTTAGAGATAAATTGTAAGAGACTAAACTAAGTATGATAAATTGTAAACTCATGTGAAATTTCTATTTCCTAATTATTATAACTATTTTAACTTACACATCCTCAGGATCAATAAAAGCTCCTCTGTAACTTTTTACATTATAGTAAATTATATCAAATACTCCCATAAATATATTTTAACAAAACTAATTTCTTAAAAATCCACTGTTAAATTAACCACTGGACAAACAATTTATATATATTATATAATAATAAAAATACTTTTTGTTCAAATCTAAATTATTTGTTTACATTATAATTGGTCAATAAAACACAACTTTTCCAATCCATTTAGTCAATGCGGCAATATTGGACCATGCAAAGCATATCTATAATTTTTTATTCACCTCGTAACATTTTTTCTTTCCATTCTGGAGAAGATATCAGTTTTTTCCAACAGAACATAATTGTTTTGAAATCTATTCCGACCAGGCAACAATGTTGTACCATGCTATGCATATCTAATCAGTACCATGCTATGCATATCTAATCAGCTGTAGCAACATCACTGTGGGCTGAAGTAGGACCCAATTTTCCGATCTATATGGTGTAGTGAGTACGGGAGCCATACAGTATTTTAAAAAATGAAAGGCTTTCTGGTAAATTGTCTTTTAAAACATATTTTCAAACAAGCCGTTTGCAGGTGGAGTCTAATTATTGCAATTCAGTGATTTCAGTGATTTCTCTCAGCCAGGTGCGAGACTGATATTTCTCTAGCTTGGAATATTGTGTTCATAGCTTCATTGGTTTTAACCATAGGAATCATTCCACCGTTTTTGGGTAGTGTGCTTCAATGAAACCCGTTGGAAACGAGAAGTACACACAAAAACATAGTTATTTTGGCTATGAAAACCATGGCTAGAAAACCGAAAATAAGAAAAAGCTGCTTCTCTGCAAAATGAAATCTACAACAGTTACCGACCGGGCGATTTTCTCTCTTGGCTGTTGGTTGTTGTATAAAGTCAAGTACCTCTTGGTTCATTCAAATATTGTCCTTCTAGGTTACTAGGCATACGCTGAGGATGGATTCATCTTATTCATTCACAAACGTATGATTGCTAGGAATTATTATGGTCGGTAAAGTATTTTTATTTTATATTATTCTATTATTTTAGGGTTGGAAATGCATTTAATTTTTATTAATAAATTAATATATAGTCAATTTTTCACTAAGTTATTAATATATTTTTTGCTTTTTCCTATCATGCCATTTTGAAACCCAAGAGACAATGAAGTCAAGGAGACAAGAAACTTGAGTATGAAAATGTGAAAATATTTAATTATAATTTATTATTTTAATATCATGTTCAAAAACAATGTCTGAATGGATGGAGTAACTTTTCACAAAAAGTTAATAAAGTTATAAGGTGATATGGATAAATTAACATAATAACAAATCAAATGTGAAGATTTATATTGCATGTTTTTTCTTCAGTGAAATGTATTAATTCTTAATAAAGTATATATATAAAATATAAATATGTAAATATTTAGAATAAAATTATAAAATGATTTTAATATGAAACAATTCATATTATCAATTGAATTTAGATAGTGTGTTGGGGTATTTTTATTTTTATTTTTTATTGAAGTGGTATGATTTAATTTGAAAATAGAGTAATTATTTGAAATTTTAATATGAATAATTGCATAAGACTTTTTATTTTAATTTAAAGTGGATGAAGATCTGTTAACTTTTTTATTTTATTTTTTAAATTGAGGAGTTAGATTGATTCTCAAGGGAATATGTTGAACATATGATTATTCTTAATGCTTATCAAGCACTGTAGTGTATTGTACATTTTGTTATGTTGTTGTAGTGTATTGCGGAGTTTGTTAGGTTGCATTGAACTTTAATAAATTTAGTAAATTATATTCATGCCCGCTGAATCCCCTCCCACCAAGTGTATTAAATTGTTTGTTAGGTTGCATTGACTTTTAATAAATTTAAAAAATTCAATTTGTGCCATGTGGCTCCCCTCCCAACAATTTCCCAGATTTGAGATTATTTCAATCCTAATAATTTCCTGGATAATAAGTTTCTCATCATTTTTTATAACATTCATTTATACATCAACAATTTTTATTTAGCAAAATGGTCCATTACTTTTAGTAAATTTAAAAATTTGATTCTGTCACTTGGCTCCCCACCCACCAATTTCCTAGAGATTTGAGATTATTCCAATTCTAATAAGTTCCTAGATGATAAGTTCGCACGCAAGTATATGATGTGGCGGTCGGGCGGGTTGTTTGCACGCCCCCAGCCGGTTTCGATTCCTACGGAGTTGCTCTTGGAGCGTATGTTGATCCATGGAGATGATGGTGATTAAAAAGTTTTGATGTGACGACTGTCAGTGTGGGTTGGTTTGCATGCCCCCGGCCGGTTTCGATTCCTGCGGAGTTGCTGCTGGAGCGTATGTTGATCCATGGAGATGATGGTGATTAAAAAATTTTGATGTGATGACTGTCAGTGCGGGTTGGTTTGCATGCCCCCCGGCCGGTTTCGATTCCTGCGGAGTTGCTGCTCGAGCGTATGTTGATCCATGGAGATGATGGCGATTAAAAAGTTTTGATGTGACGGTTGTCAGAGTTCTGACATGCATATGTAATATATATGTAAAAAAGAGGGCCCATAATACTTCTAAAGGGAACTAGCCCTTCCCATTTTTTAAAAAGTTCCTCATTATTATTTATAATAATCATTTATATATAAGAAAATTTTATCTAGCAAAATGATCCATTTTACAATAAGATGTGTAATTATTTTTTTGTTAAAGTTGACCAGTAACCTTTTTATACATGGTTATCTGATAAATGTGTACATTATTAAAACATGATTCATGTTACAATATTTTTTTTTGTTATATTTATAAAATCTTGAACTATATCAATCAAATCAATATTTTTAATAAACTTGTACTAATTTATATAAAAAATTAAATTCAAATAAAATGATCAAATGAAATCTTTCTCATATTTCAAAAATTAACATATTTAATCTCTAAACTTGACTATCTAAAACTCTTAATTAAATCTACCAACCTCTCTTTTATCTCAAAATAAATCAATATAACACTATAAAAAAAATCAATAAAACATTACAACTTTGTTTAGAGAGTTTTCGGCGAAATCACATAGGAGAATAATTTGTACATGCGTTTCGAACCAACCATTGTAATTCATTTTTTAAAATGAAAATTGACCATTAATATTTTGGACATCAAAATCATTATCATATCTTCAATGACCGATGTTACTTTGCATTAAATAAGGTGATGAGATGAAATCTTTATAATCTTTCAAACCTTGACATATTCGTTTACATATTTAAACTTCAGAATTGACTATGTAAAGCTCTTAATTAAATCTAGCAACCTCCCTCTTACCAAAAAAATAAAAATAAAAACACATTACAGTTCTTTAAAATGAAAATTGATCATTATTCTCATCGACTTCAAAACCATTCTCCTGCACTTAATAACGCAAGTTACTGTGTCGAGATAACTATCGATAATGCATGTGTCAGTTTCTTTAAAATGGGAATGGGTTATCATTGAGCTTCAAAATATTATCCTCCTGGTGATATAATTTGAATTGCCGTTTGAGAAGCAACTATGAGGTTCCACTGAGGAACACTCAATCTGACACGCAACATTATATGATTTTCATTCCCGAAATCATATTTTGACACGCAACATTATATGATTTTCATTCCTGAAATCATATTTGTCGTTAAAGATAAATGGTAAAGAAGCAGTCAATATTGAAGGATAATGAGGCTAGAGAAAGCACTGTAACCTCAGGTATTTTATCCCTATATGAAGCTATCAATTTTTTTCTGCAGCAACTCACCATTCAATGATATATATTTTACAAAAGATATTTGTAATCATTCTACATAGATATCATAATAATGGTATATATTATACAAAAGATATTTGTAAGCTTTCTAAATAGATATCATCATTTTAGACTATATTTTATATGAAATCCATATCTGTTCGCGCGCTAATGTTGTTGTTACATCTAAATGGCCATTCTACAGTATAGTTCAGCTGGGGAGATGTGTAAGATCCTGCTGTGGGTTAGTGTTTAGGATAAAGTGTAATAATGTCAATAGCCAAAATTTAATCTCTCGTTGGTGTAGAGGCTTTATGGAGCGTCACAGTCTAATATATATTTAAACTAATCTATATTGTCATTGGGAAGTCTAATTATACAAATAACCACGGTTCAAAATCTTCTGAGAAAAGAGCCAATAACCTAAGGTCAAACCTACAAAAATACCAAAGATCAAGAGAAACCAACAACTCACTGCAAATCCTGAATAATATAAAACCCGAACCCAGTTGAAAACCTAATAATATAAAAACCCTAACCCTTTATCATTTACATGAAATAAAGAGTTTTAAACTGCCGCTTATAACCAGGTAAACAAGTGAAGTTCAAACCACTACTGGTGTAAAACCAACAGACTATATTCAAACCCTACGATAGCTAGAGGCAGAATTGGAATTTGAAAATAGAACAACCTGTCAGACTTAATGGCTTTAATGACTCAAGAGTTTTCAACTACTCTAAGGTTTAACCGTGCAAATAACTGCAATTCAAACCCTTACTAGTGTGAAGCCAAAAGCCCATGTTCAAGCTCCGGCTGTGACAGCAGGAGAGCTGCAACTTGTGAGGCCGAGTGAAAACCCAGTCCATCCGAATTGGTTCTGTGCAACTCGAGAACTGGCCAGTTATAAAGGAGCCCTCTGGAATCTCAATTACGAACACCAACGCATGCGACACCCCATCAATCTCAAGAAATCCATTGGAAACTGAACTGTTTATTAAATACTGATGGGGCTATCTTGGTGGCCCATTCGAATGAAATGAACTTATTTGGCGGAGCTATGATGGGCTATCTTGGCGCCCCATTCGAGTCAAATGAACTTATTTGGTGGAGCTATCAGCGAATATATGGTAATTTCCTTGTTTGAAGAGTTCAGTCGACGGTTTCTCTTTTGGAAGGGTAGAGGAGGAAAGCAAAAAAACACACACACAAAAATGTGAGCTGTTATTCTATTAATCAAAACTTAATTCTGATTATAGTTTCTATTTTTGCTTCATCATTTGATCATTACAATGACCCAACAACCCTTATATAAAAACCAAACTTACAAAATATTGAAACATGCAAATTCTAGATAGACTTGATTTTCAACCAAACTTACTAAATATTAAATCATGAAAATTCTAGCTAGACTTGACTTTTCTCTTTTCTCTGACTAACTAATTCATGGAAAGTCCACTTATTTTTAATATTAGACCAGACTTACTTCTGTTAACTTAACTCAACTCCTCAATTCCTTATGCATTGCAAAGTAATTACTATTTCTAACCTTCTCTTCTCTATTTATGGATAGGGATACAACTGATCGATGGACAGCTAGGGATAATGCTGATATACATGAAGTTGACTACAGTGGTTCACTGGCGCATGTGCCATATATGATGGATAGATACTCGTGTTCCTTTTCTAAGATGGCTGATGGTTTGCTAGGAATACTCTAGATTACAAAACAGTAGAGAGAGACCAGGGCATACTTCCGGACCTGTAGTGGCAACGAAATCTTTAACAAGGCAGTAACTAAAGGGTTCGGTGGCCACGGGCAAGATCGATGCTTTTTAACATGGCATATGTTGGAGATGGCTTCAAAAGTTTTAACAGTAGTAGTTAGTGGGAGGAAGGGTTTGAACAACCATATAAACCATCCAGCAAAGAGCACATCCTGAATGTGAAACAACTGTTTGAAAATTATATACATCACATTAATGCATGTTATAATGTAGTCATCACAATATGAATTCAACTCATATTAGTAATAGCAAGAGGATCACGTTTTCTCCATTTTTATAATTCTGCTGGAGGCTCATCCCTGTAGACCAAGTATATGAATCAGTGAACAGTTCTTTCCTGTTTATATTTTGGACATTGATACTTATATGTTCCTTTTTTCTATTTGTATTTATAACATCGGAATTACATCCTCCTTATGCCAGTATCCATGACCAGGTAATAGTAATGTAATAATTTACACTATGTCTTCACAAATCCATCTACTTTTCATACAACTGGTAAAACTCTGCCAGGACAACACTCTATCAGCTTTGAGAATGCTATATAGAAGAACTTCATATCGTATGGTAATATTTAACAATAGATTCTTAGATAAACCTTCATAAATCCATATATCTATTATGGAACGAGTAAAACTCTCTCTACCATCTCAACTGGTAGAACAACATTCTACCAACATTGAGAATGCTATCTAGAAGAATTTCATATCTTGGCTACTAACATTGAAATTTCTATATAGAAAATTTCATATCTTGGTCCAAATGGATCAATACTATAATAACTCAACAATATTACATCACAAAAGCTGATGTCATGGATTGTATAGCCTGTTTCTACATTTACATCTCCAAACCTGAGGGTAGTAATTCTGTGGATGGACAGGGCCTGGATGGATGGGAACTAGTACGCTCACGCAGGGAGTGCATCCAACGCATTTAAATCTGCAATCAGGTGGTGAAGATCCAATCAACAACCTTCTGCTTGATGTCCCTGGACTTGCTTGATCTCTTGTGGGCTGTATCTGAAAATCAGAGTTCCCACTGTCCACAAATACATGCATCACCACCACCATCAATATTAAAAACTGCAGAACCCTACGTCTCCCATGATAGCAGCCCCATGAGGGCTTGATATCGTAGTCCTCTCTCTGATTCTTCTGGTTGCAGCCCTGCATTGGATGGACAGAATGGAAGCTTTGTCGTGAGCCCTTGGTCTTTGTTTTTTGCATGGGCTGTCGGTGTCTTGCAGGGTCAAATTGTGTTGCTGGTCTTTAACTTTCAGATATTTTCTGCCATACTTGAATATTCTATAAACCTGCAAACCTGGCTAAATATTCGTTGTGTTTAAACCGACGTTTATGGGTGGTGGGTGGTGAGGGAAAGGAGAACATCCATCGGCCCTGTTTTGTCAGGGTGGGGTCCCATCTTTTATCCAAGATGCTCGTTTGGTCTTTTCGATATCTCTATCCATCGATGGAAAATGGATGTGGAATCCTCGAAATAAACATGGAAGAACTGGTTTTCAAGCATGGATGACCTAGTAAACAAAGACTTAACTTTAATTTCAATGTCCTTGCGGTTGTCATATATGCCCTTCTTTTTTCAAAAAAAAAAAATTAATAGTAGAAACGTTGTCATATATGTCCCCATTTTTCAAATGCTTTTATTTTCTCAGAGTAAAGTCCTTGTACCTTACGTAATGTGATAATTACGAATTTGTGTCATTTCTAAATTTGTACATAGTATCATTATGCTAAACGAAAAAGAAAAAGACACGTTGCACATTATCATGCTTTGGTTATGTGAGAATTTCTTGGCAGTTTTCTAACCTACCTAGAGGTTGTAGCTATGGTTCGTGCTTTTTCTCATTGAAGACTTTGATATAGCCCACCTTCATTACACCCATAAAAGTATAACATTAAGAGTAGTCAATCGTATGCCATATTAATAAGTTAAATTAAAAGCTAATGAATATTATTAAAAATTAATATTAATAAATTTATTTTTCCTTTTAAGTTGTGTAAGATTACATTTTTATGGTCTAGTATTTTAATGTGGTCAGAGATAGTGTAATATTTAAATTCAAGATTCCGGGGTTCGTTAAGATTTTATTTTTACGGTCATTAAAAACTGAATTACTGAATAGTAATTTAATTGACAATAATTGTGGAAATAAAATCTCAACAAACCCAAAATCTTGGATTTAAATCTTGTGCTAACTTTTAATCATAATGAGAAATTAGCAATAATAAAAAATTATATTAATTATTAAAATATAATTAAATTTTATTAAATTAAAAAAATATAATGAATAATTACCCATAGAATAATAAATTCATTTATTAGAAAGGGTGATCGTTTTACTGTTATCCAAATTGGTAGATGAAGTAATTAAGATTGTGGAAGCTTTAGTCATACGTTACCTTAAATCATAAAGTTATATGTATATATAAACTTATATGAGATTAATATTAAGTTTATGGAGATGAATTTTTGAATTTTATAATTTATTAATATGTTTGACTAATAAAGTTTGCAATTAGATAAGTTATAAAGTTTAGGTTAATAATTTATGCTTTTTCGTAGTTTTTTTAAATAAAGATATATTTATGGATATGATGAATTTATATATGAAGGTTATAATTATGAGTGAATTTTCATTTTTATTATTCTACAAGTATTTATATAAAAGATATATGTATAACGGTATGCATGATCTAAATATCAAGGTTATATTTATAAGTGAAATTTTTATTTTTAATTAGTGAATTTTTATTTTTAATTAATTTGGGAGTATTTAATAGTTACACTTGTTTTTGTTTGATTAATAATATATATAAATAATAATATATATATCTATCTTTATGGGTAAAAGTGATATGGGTAAGAGAGGCATTTTATGAATACAAAATCTTGCATTTTGTTGATTATAATATATATATTTTTATGGGTAAAAGTGATATGGGTAGGAGAGGCCATTTATGAAAACAAAATCTTGCTTATAGTTACACTTGTTTGGTTGATTATAATATATATCTTTTTATGGGTAAAAGTGATATGGGTAGGAGATGCTATTTATGAAAACAAAATATTGATTATAATACATATCTTTCTGTGGGTAAAAGTGATATGGGTAGGAGATGCTATTTATGAAAACAAAATGTTGATTATAATATATATCTTTCTATGGGTAAAAGTGATATGGGTAGGAGAGGCCATTTATGAAACAAAATCTTGCAAGCAATAAAAGTTTATGGGTGTTTTTAGTCGTATATAATCCTTAATCATAAAATTATATGTTCATATATGAATAGGCTAAATGTACAGAGCACTCATCCTTTTAGTAATATATTAACTTTGATTAGATAAATATTTTAGTGAGATAAGTTATTAATTTGTGTATTTGTAGGTGCTTTAAAATTTATTGTTGGTAAGATGTTATAATGAGATCTAATGCGAGGGGTTACATAAAATAATAATTAAAAATGTAATAAAATAATGAATAAATTTGTAATTTGTTTAATTAAAAAAAATTAATATGTGCATAGTATAAATATATTTAAAAAAATAATGGTTCATATTTAAAATCATGATATTTTAAAACATGCAATTAAATTATACAGATTAAATAGTTGGTAAATTTGTGGATACATTAATTTATGATAAACATCAAAATGCTTATCCATAATAAGTTAAAATTTAAAAAAGTTATAAAATTACATAAATTAAAACTTTTTCTTAAATTATTATTACACTGTAAGGCATTTCCCTATGTGTAGAGCTCCCCCAGCTTCCACTCTACACCATTGTTCATCGTCAGACCTATTGATAGACAACTCTACACCATTGTTCTCGTTAAACCTATTGTTAGATGATTGAACAATAGTATGCATTTAGATTAAAATAGTTAATAGTTAAAAAAAATTTAAATAAAACATAAAAAAAATTAAAACAATTGTTAATTAATAAATCATAAAACAATTATAATAGTTAAATAATAAAATAACTATAATAAAGGTCGTGGAGGCAGTGTAGTGGTAAAGTCGGCCTCGTCATGACGGACCGGTCTTGTGTTCGATCCCGAGCAAGGTCGTAGCTCGTCGTGTGAGCAGTTAGTCTAAACCGGGCCAAGCCCACTACCTTTTGAAGGATGTAGAACTTACTGGACCCGGAGTGAGTGGGAGAAACATGGCAGCTAGGGTTCCACAGTGAGCGGAGTTCGATTCTAATGGAGAGTGGCAGGGGAGGGATCTCGGCTCCCTCCTACAAAGATGCAATGACCAATGGAAGTAAATCACCAATTAGAAACAGTAAAAGCGATATGAACTACAGAATTAGGGACAATGAAAAGGAAACAGATGGGACCACAACAAAAGAAAACAACAGCACAAAGGACAAAGAGGAAGAAGTCAAAAGTCTGGGTTCAAGAGACAAAAAACTAAAAGAACCTTGCAAACCAAAAGCAGAAATCACTCCCCGAGTAATATTAAATGATCCTTCTCTGCAGGAGCACAGGGAACATATGGGAACTTACGCCATCATCTGTAAATTCATGGGACTATGGCCCACTGAAAAGGCTTTATAGATGTGGATCAAGTATCATTGGAAGCCCAAAGGAAGCATTGACCTACATCTTCGGTCAAAAGGATTCTTCACAGTAGTGTTCTCCAACATCAAAGGTAAAGATAGAATATTCGAAGGAGGACCCTATTTTTTTGCTACAGCGGGTCTCTATATGAGACCTTGGAAAATGAACTTCGTCCTAGAGAGGGAGACTTTCTCTTCGGTTCCTGTGTGGGTAAGGTTCTACTCTCTACCTCTTGATTATTGGCAAACTGAATCGTTGGCTGCCATTGGTAATAAACTAGGACACTATGTCAAAGCTTCTGAAGCCACAAGAAGGGGAAAATATACCTCCTTTGCTAGATTCTGTGTGGAAATGGATCTATCAGGAGCACTTCCGGATGAAGTTATCCTAGAAGTATTGGATGACGAGTGGGTGCAGGTGGTAGACTACAAGCATATACCCTTCAGATGCCAAGGATGCCACGAACATGGGCATTTGTTAAGAGACTGCCCTCTCAGTAAAGATGATAACAAAGAAAAAATTAATGCAACGAAGGACGCTGAAAGCTTTCAGAAAGTGGCCAGTAAAGGAAGGAGAGGAAAAAGGGATCAAAACAACAACATATTGAGGGGCAAAAAGGCAGTTATAATAAGTTCAAAGTGCTAGAAGAGCCTGAATAAATCACAAGAGAAAATCAAGTTTAAGAGGAAGATGCTAAAGAAAAAGAAAAGAAAGAGGACATAAATCACTCTTCGGACATTGAATCTCAAAAAGAAGCAATGAGAAGTGAAATAGAAATGGAAATGGACTAGGAAATGACTCAAAGTGAAACAAATTTGGAAGAGCATGAACTACAAGAAATCCTCGACAAGGAAATCTTGGATCTGGAAGGATTCCTGATGCAAGGAACTAAAGGAGGAATAGGTTCTCTGCCTCAAGAAGAATGCAACAGAATACAACAGTTGTTTTTATGGAAAACTCAGGAGCAAGGACTGGAGAAAGGTAAAAAATCCACAAACAGGAGCACAAAGGGGTGAAAACAATGAAATTAAATCCAGGATTAGCCACCAGAAATCTAGGAAAGAAGAGAGGCAGAAAAAAGCAAAAAGAGCTCCTGATGGAGTGTGGAAAACTAATGATAGATTCAGGTAAGATGAAAGATCTAACGAGTTACTCCTTTACAAATCTTTAACTATGAAGTTCATATCATGGAATATGAGAGGTCTAGGTAGTAAAAGAAAACAAAGAATGCTAAGTAACAAAATGAAACCAGCAATGCCAGACATAATCTTCATTTAAGAAACAAAATGCTCCATTCAGAAAATAAAACAAATCCATAACAAATGGCTCAGTAAATTTGAGTTTCTAGAAGTTAAAGTAGAAAACACAGTGGGAGGCATTCTTACTCTTTAGAACCCCCAAAAAGTCATCATTGTAGATGCAGAGGCAACGAAAAATTACTTATCAGCTATCATTCAGCTAATGGGGATGTCTGAGACCTTCCTGGTTACGAATGTCTATGGTCCTCAGAGAATAGATGAGAAGCTTAGATTTCTGAACTCCCTGGTAGATCTCAGAAGCAGACATAAAGAAATCCCTTAGGTCATTGGAGGAGACTTTAACATGATTAAATCTGTTTTGAAAAAAAATGAGGCACCAGAATCCTCAGTAGAGATTTAGTAGGATTCCATTCTTTCACAGAAGACATGCAGATGGTTGACTCTAAAATGCATAACGGTCTTTTTACTTGGAATAACAAAAGAGGAGGTAATGCTTAGGTTGCCTCCAAGTTAGTCAGATTTTTGATCTCCGAGAAGTTGATGCTGACAAATTCAGAAATATCTGCAAGTGTTCTCCCATTTGGAGGCTCTGATCACTGGCCGATTCAATTAGAAATCAAGGGAATTAATGCTCCTAGGAACAGACCCTTCAGATTTGAAAATATTTGGCTCTCCCACCCAGATTTCACCAGCAACATTAAAGAATGGTGGTCTAAAGATCTACAGATTCAGGGCTCCAAAATGTTCCTCCTCCATAAAAGGCTAAAGCACATAAAAATCAAACTCAAAGAATGGAACAAGAAGGATTTTGCTAACATTTTTGCAAACAAAAAATTAGTAGAGATCAAAATGCAGGAACTAAACCAAGCAATGATCGCAAAAGGTTTTGATAAATCCAAAAGTGAGCAAGCTGAAAAACTCAACCTTGATTGGGAGAATTTATGCAAACAAGAGGAAATCTTTTGGAGACAAAAGTCCAGAGTTCAATGGCTCAAAGAAGGTGAATGGAACACTAGGTTTTTCCACCATTCCACCATAGCCAATAGAATGCACAATATAATCTACTCAATATTGAATGAAGATGGGGAGCTTCAAACCACTCACAAGAATATCGAAGTTGTAATGGTTCAACATTTCAGAGGCATCACAAATGAAAAAAATCTAGACAGAGACCAACACATCAAAGAAATTATAAAGAATACTCCCACGATGGTGTCTAGAGAAGAAAAATTAACCTGAATAAACCAGTAACTGAAGTAGAGGTTAGTACGGTGATTAGAAAGATGCAAAATGGCAAAGCACCAGGTCCAAATGGTTTTAACGTGGACTTTTTCAAATCCTCTTGGAATGTTGTCAAACAAGATATTTTGGATGTGGTGAGGACTCCAGAAGAAGCAAATCCATTCTGAAAGCCCTCACCACCTCCTTCATCTCCCTGATCCCCAAATAGGACTCGGCCCTGACTCCTGATAAGTTCAGACCCATTTCTTTATGCAATGTTGTTTACAAAATCATTTCTAAGATCCTGGCTAACAAACTCAAACCTCTTCTGACTTGTTTGATTTCTGGGGAATAGTCTGGTTATGTGGAAGGAAGGAAAATCCCGGATAATATAATTCAGGACCACGAGGTTGTTCACTCTCTCACAAGCAAAAAGCAGGCCAGTATGATCATGCAATTAGACATTGCAAAAGCGTATGACAAGGTGAACTGGATTTACATCAAAAAGGTCCTTTCCGCATTTGGGTTTGATCATGACTGGATCAGATGGGTTATGGCTATGGTTACTTCACCTAGCTTTTCAATTCTGGTGAATGGCTCGCCCTCGAAGATCTTCACTCCTTCCAGAGGCCTCAAGCAGGGAGACCGATTCTCTCCCTTTCTTTTCATCCTCATGATGGAAGGTTTGGGCCGAGCCATTAAAACTGCTAAAGTTTTAGAAAAGATCAAGGGCTTACAATTAACGGAGAACGGCCAAGCCTTGACTCATCAACAATTTGTGGATGAAACCATGCTGCAGGGTATCCCCACAGTCAAGGAAGCTACAATGTACAAAAAAATCTTAAATGACTTTGCCTCGGCTTCAGGTATGGAAGTCAATCTCTCCAAATCAATTTTTTTTCTTTAACATTAACATTGCTATTCAAAGGAACATCTCCAGAATTCTGGGCTTCCAAAGGGAGGTCCTCCCTTCAAAGTATTTGTGAATCCCACTTACAAATAAACCAATGTGCAAGAGTATCTGGGAACCGGTGCTCAACAAGATGCAAGACAATATCAAAAGATGGACTTTGAGAGCGTTGAACCTGGCTGGCAGATTGATTTTGATGAAGGCAGTTCTTCAATCCATCCCTATTTTCTTTTTATCAGCCCTACCAGCTCCCAAAGGGGTTTTATAGTAACTCAAGAACATTCAGAGGAACTTTCTCTGGGGCAAGGAGGAAACAAGAAAGAAATGGGCCCTCGTTTCTTGGGATAAAATCTGTAATCCCAAAAGTCAAAGATGGACTTTGAGAGCATTGAACCTGGCTGGAAGATTGATTTGGATGAAGGCAGTTCTTCAATCCATCCCTATTTTCTTTTTATCAGCCCTACCAGCTCCCAAAGGGGTTTTATAGTAACTCAAGAACATTCAGAGAGACTTTCTCTAGGGAAAGGAGGAAACAAGAAAGAAATGGGCCCTCGTTTCTTGGGATAAAATTTGTAAACCCAAAATTCATGGAGGCCTAGGCTTAGACAATAAGGAGATTCTAAGTAATGTTTTAGAAGCCAAACTCTGGTGGAGATGGGTTAAAGAACCAGGGGCGCAATGGGCCAAAACTTGGAAAGAAAAATATGCAAGCTCCTGGCAAACGAGTGATCTCATCAGAATGTTAGGGAACATAAAAGGCTCTCACATCTGGAATAAAGCTTGGGATAACAGAAGCCTAGTACATAACAACAGCTTCTGGGAAATCAGAGCAGGAGAACAAGCTCTCTTCTAGGAAGATAAATGGAAACAAGAACCAATGTTGTTGAGGGACGACTTTATGAGCATCAAGCAGGAAAATGATTTCCAAGGACTAATAAAAGTCATGGATTTTTGGAATCTTCCTCATGGCACTGTGAAATGGAGAAACTAGAGGAAAATAGAATGCAGAGGGGACGACCCCATAAAAGAAAAAATAGAAGAACTCATGAAAATTTTAGATCAGAGGAAAATCTTAGTCATAGATGGGCAGGATCAGTTAAGATGGGGACAAAACAAAGAAGGCATCTTTAATATCCAAGAAGCAAAAATAATTATCCTTAACCTAGATCCATGCGTTTTGGCAAAGTCCTAGAAAAAACTTTGGAGCCACCAAGGATGGATGAAGATCAAACTGTTTATGTGGTTAGTTCATCACAAGAAAATATTAGCTTGGGAAAACATCCAGAAGAGGGGGGTTATGGGGCCCTCTAGATGCCCATTATGTGAGGCTCAAGAGGAGATAATGGAGCATAATCTCAACAACTGTACCTATATCAACTGGTTGTGGGATTCTTTCAACATCATTTTTGAACAGACAGATAGAGATAAAGATAGCCTCATTAATACCCTGAACAAGTGGAGAATTTTTTTTTCAAAGCATGAGATCCTTAATTTGGCCTGGACCTTGACACCAAGCTTCATTATTTGGAATGTTTGGAAGGAAAGGAATAAAATAATTTTCAAGGATGAAAAAACTACTTCCCTTTGCTTGATGGAATTAATCTTAAAGAAAATTAAGGAGACCATCTCCACCACTATGCATAGTTATCCCTCGAATCCTCCCACTGCGCTCAAATTGAGAACTATCAAGCAGTTGGGAATGCATGAGATCATCCTCCAGGGTCTTAGCAAAAAAGAAAGAGTGTTGGAAAGGCAAAAGGAATTCTGGCATCCTCCACCAAAGGGTTATCTGAAATGCAACATTGATGGGGCTTCAAAAAACAACCCAACGACTGCAGGTTATGGAGGTGTGTTAAGAGACGAATAAGGAAAAAATAGTTTTCACTTTCCACTGCTAGTTAGGCAAAGCCACCAACAACATGGCTGAATTAATGGCGTTGGAACAATGTCTGGAGCTCCTTAAACTCAATCACAGCTCAAATGTTCTCATGGAAGCAGACTCAAAGATCTCTATAAATGGAGTTAAGAAAATCAGCTATGGAACAGTGCCAGAAAGGGTCTCAAAACAATGGAGACTTATACAAGTGTACCAAAGAATCCAAAAAAATCTCAAGTGCCTTCGAACGGTTAGCTTCAATCATGTTCGGAGGAAGGCCAATAAACTTGCAGATCTACTGGCCAACCAAGGAGTGATTAATTTTGATTGCAGAATCAAAATGAAATGGCAGGAGATGCCTCCAAGCAGGCTAAAAGCTATCTATGATGCTCAAGCCGCAGAGGACAAGGAAATTTATGATTATTGGGCTTGAGGGGCAGGAAATGACTAATTGAAGTCAGTGAGATGGATATCATTGTTCATCGGGGTGAGCGTAATAGTCATCACCATTCCTTCTTTAAGGGAGTGTTCCTCTTCCTTTCTAGATTCCAGGTTCAGGCGAGGAGGAACAACAGGCACGGGAGGATTCCTGGCTTTTTTGCTTCTAGGGACGCCAATAGGGAGGAGCGGTTTGCTTAACGCTTCGAATCTTGAAGGTTCATTGCGGTATTCATCAGGGAGTAGAGGATTCCTGTTAGCCGTGAAACTAATGTTTCTTTTTCCCGATCTTTCTTTCTGCAACCTAGGTGGTTTTCCGTTGATCGTGGCTCGCTCAAGTGGTAAGTGGTTTTTGATTTTTGGGAGCGATGCCACTCAGGTGATGCCACATGGAGTTGGGGTCGGGAGGTTTACTACCGTTATCGCATGCTAACTTCTGTGTAAGTTGGTAGGTGCGATATCCTGGTCCTCTGTCAGATCTCTTTAAGGTGTTTCAACGGTGTTGATTGTTCGGCTTTTGGCAGGCAGTTTTCTCCTGCGGCATGGGTCTATAACCGTTTGATTGTGTGGTCATGTCCCACGGTCGTGTTTTTTAGAGGACGGGCCTCAAATATTATCAAATAATATTTTGAATACCATTGGGTCTGCATCATTGCATCGCACTTTTGAAGGTGTATAGGCTCCGCCCCTTGGTTTCCGTCGTTGTGATTTTGCAATGCGATTTGATTGCATTCACATATTGCTTAATGTGAAGGCCTTTCCCTTTGGTCTCCCCTTTCTGCGATCCGTCGATGTGGTTTGGGTCCACATCATCGGATCGCTCATATGAAGGTGTAAAGGCTCCACTCCTTGGCTTCCACCGATGTGGTTTGGGCCATCTGATGCGTTTTTAGGGGTTATTCCTAGCCCTACTCCATTTTCTTCTTTCCTGCTTTGGAGGTTCGTTATTTGTTTAGATTGGGACAATGTAAAGCTGTTTTGTAGTTTTCCTCTTTTCTCAGAGTCTGAGAATTTTGTACTACTCTCTGTACTTTCTTTTGTAATTAATGAATAGAAGGTCTGACTCTTGCATTAGCAAAAAAAATAAATAATATAATAATTATAATAATTATGCTGTAAGACAGAGCCCCTCCCTCACAAATAGCTAGGTTTGTACTAGGAAGCACTTTAGATATGCAAAAAAAATGTTTGCTTTCAAGTATTTCTTCATTTTTTGTTCTTGGGTTCCTCAAACTCTTTGTTTGTAGTAGGAAGCGCATGAGTTAGAGTGGTTTTCAGATATAAAAAAATTATTGTTTGCTGTTCAGGTTTTTGTTTCATTTTTTGTACTTAGTTTGCTTAACCATAATTGACTGTGAAGATGAGTTTCATTCTTATGGTTTCACAACCTAAGGTATAAAAATATACCTCTTTTCAATGCTTTCTCCTTCTTCTATCTGAATCTTTCAACAATTTTGTTTTATTTAGCATTGTATTTTTTTCTTGGCCACAAGATATGAAGAGCAAGCTTGGACCCTTTGCGTGCTTCCAAGCCTCGATTTTGTTCGGTTCTGAATGTCTATGAAGGGAGCATATCATTCTTATTATGAAATCAATATTCTAGCCTATTGTAGAAATAAACATTGTTGTCAAAATGGCTTAAATTTTATTTTCGTTTAACACATTGATTGAAGATATCATCACAAAATAATTTATTGAGGGATATCATTTATTGAGGAGTTGTGTTGAATTATTTATAAGATTATTATTCTCACTTTTCTTGGTGTCAACAAAGGTGAACAATCAACCCTAACCAATGTTTTCAGAGTGTTTGAATTGAAAACACTATTGGTGGCCAAAAATATTTTTCATGATAATAACATGATTGGAGAAGCATTATATACAAGGTAGCATATTCTATTAAATATTTTTCTTCTATGAGATTAGAAAGTTTTTAATTAATTGCGTGTAGTCACACTAGTGTAGACTGATGCCTCCAATAAAAGTGAATATGAAATCTAATACTCCAATGAGGAAAATTATGCTCATCTTCACACTATTTTTGTGTCAACATATGAAGATAAATATTCGAGAAGGATGGGAAATAATAGTGAAGAATTTGTATTTCACCTCTATTCAAGGATAAAAAGAATTTCTTAATGAGATTGAGATGGTGCCATAAATCTGACATCACAATCTTGTGAAGTTCCCGGGGTGTTGCATAGTGGGCTAAAAAAGGTTGATGGTTTATGAATACATATCCAATAACAGGGCTGACAAAATTCTATTTGGTGAGTCACTGATATCATTTTATTGGTAGGTAGTGGAAAGTATTAATTACAATTTTTAGAAAGACTACAACATCCAAAGAGTAGAGGTAATTAGTTGATAAATCAATAGAGGTAATAAAAAGAATTATTGAAATATTAACCATGCTTCAACTCTGTTATAATAATTTAGTACCTGGGTGGTTGATATAGAACCAAATAAACGCATAAAACTTGATTGACGTAAGCGTTACAACATCATGATCATACTTGGAGTAGCTCATGGGATTTTGTACTTGCACGAGGGTGCTCTGATTATCCATCGGGATAGTAAAGTAAGAAAAAATTTATTGGATGTGAATATGTATCTCAAGATAAGATATGTCGTCTTAGCAAAACAATTTGATGAAGATGAAACTCATATGATCACATGAGTTGCTGGAACTTAGTAATTTCAAGACATATTAAATTTGAGAAATGGTAAATTTCACCTTTAGATTGCCATTCATTTTTATTAAGTGACATTGTGATTTGTAGTGGTTATTTGGCACCAAAGTATGCCATGCATGGAAAATTGACTATTAAATTTGATGTCTATAACTTTGGGGTTCTCCTTCTAGAACTTATGAGTGAAAGAAAAGGAGTTTATTTTAATAGAATAGAACCTAATATTTCAGAATGGGTAAGCTACCGTTACCATTATATTTTCAATTGGCCGCATTTACATCATCCAGGCCAAGTTATAGGGGTCAATGGGTTACTAGCACAGTGAGAAATTTCCATAAACCAGTAGCAGACAATATGGATCAAGTATATATTTGATCAATTTGACATTTGTTATGATCATGCGGGCATGAAAACTATACAAAGAGGGAAATATTGTGGACATGATTGATCCAATGATAATTTAAACTTGTGACGATCTCAAGGGATAAGCCTCCAACAATTTCATTCACATTGGATTGATGTGTATACAGGAAGACACATCACTTCATCCATGAATATCTACAATCAATTCGATGTTTTCAATTGGGTTTATGTTCCCAGAACCTAGTATTCATGTTTTTTTCTGACATCCATTAGTAGCCACATCTTCTTCTATATTCTTTACTTCTCGTTCCTCCATCTAACCTCAATACTTCATGTATTAATTCGATTTCAGTTAAAGCTACGATGATTATGTGTTTATGTTCCTCTTTTCGTGGTTTCTTTGGGAAGAGATCTCAGACTATTCTAATAGGTAAATATGTTGAGTATATGGGTTGTTATAAGAGCTTTAAGTTAAAGCATTGTTTCTTTGTTTAATATAAAAAAATTCATAGCAGTGAGGGTGGTAGTGCCTGGTTTAGGGGAAACGGATCTTTCCATCATCATATGTGGTAGGGGAACTGTAAGTTTTGCAATTGTTTATGAAAATAACACTAGTGGTCTTGAGGAAAACTATACAGAATATCATCAATGACCATGGAGTTCCCTTCATTTGAACCAAATCTAACTCTAAAAATAATTACTACGGATAAAAAAATATTGTCAATGAGGCTGGTAGTACCTTCCTTACAGGAAAAGGATTTTTCCACCATCATATGTGGTAAGGGAACTTGAATTTTTGTAGTGGTTTATGAACATATCACTAGTGGACTTGAGACAAACTATACAAAAAATCATTAATGACAACACATTTCCCTTTGTTGCATCCAATCCTAACTATAAAAATAATTACTGTGGACGCCAAATTTTATTCTGAACCACTGAATTCTCCTATGAATATTTATATCAAATGAAAATGATGGTATGATCATTAACTAGTTAAACACCACATGGTACAATATCACTTAGAAACGATGATAAGAATATTAACAAGTTAGACACAATGTTGGAATCAAAACAACACATTGCCATTCATGCTAATCCTTGCATTAATTTCTCTATAGAGCACCATCCAACAAAATAATAACATCATAGGATTTCTCATTTTACATAATGACATCACAATTTTTTAGTTTTACATTGTTCTAAATCATTTTCATTTGACCATAAATTTAACAGTGAAACATAATGCTTTAGATCACATTAATATCCCTCTAATGAAGGGGATAATTTTATGAATAATTCTATAGAAATTGCATAGGATGTTGCAAAGGAAATAGAAAACATCTAGCATATAGCACTAATTTATGCTTCTTTGAAAAGTGTTGAAATACAAAAAAATATCAAGAAATGATAAGGACCATGCTACAATGAAATGTTAATGCAATGTTGCTTCCATAAGACCTAAAAATCATGATGCCTATGTTCATGTTAAAGATTGTCTTATTATGCCAACATGAATGCCTCATATACAAGATCACATTTCTCTTTACCACTAATCTCCGTGGTGTTTGTCATGTTCTTGTTTTAATCCAACAAATTCTACTCAAGAAAGTGGAAAAATACTCTTCAAGGGCTTATGCTTATTTGATATAATGGGGATCTTGTCTTCTAAGTATAGTGAAGCCCTTTTCCTACAAAAACCCTCTAGGCAATAATTAGATCAATGTTATGCCTTGTGTCATGATTAGTGTTACTGTTAGGACTGCTCCAACACTCTACAGTTCTTCTTAAACTGGTACTCCTATCATTGAAGGGAGGATCCAATGAAAAATTAGCTTTTGCCTTTAGTCCACTAAGTGCTCTGCCTGCACTATCATATGCCCAAATTAAGTATTCCTGTAATTTTTGTTTTCCCCATTATAACCCATCTTAAGATCAACCAAAGCCTTTATTCCTTCTTCCTATCAGGCTTGATGAAATAAAATATCTTCTTGGCAATGTCTAATCTATTTGCAAAAGAATTTACAAAGGGAGTGGAGAATATACTATCCAAAAACTGATTTATATCCTACATAATATCTCCCCCACCCCCAACTTCATATATTGCATTATAAATACAACAACATGAAAATTTTTAATTTTTTAACAAGAAGTAAAAGAATCTGCCCCACCCCCAACCTTATATATTGCATTATAAGTATAACAACATCACAATTTTTAATTTTCTACCAAAAAATAAAAACAAGCTTCAAGATTCTTTCATCCCATCTGTATGTTAATATATCCTTTGCAGCAATAATATAGTCATGGCCACTCCTTCAATGTTGTGCTAAAGGTAAGGATCCAAATGATTATTGTTGCCTCTACAATAATTCCTTTACACATGTAGACAAAATCTAGCAGAGAAAAAAATCCATAAAATGTTTGGATGTATCAAGGAATCTATCTTCAAATGCTCTTATGGTTCTAGCAATATCACCATTAGTCTAAAAAATCCCCATTAACTCTGATAAATCTCTTTCTGCAACAACCTTCAATAATACAATATGAAATATTCTCTGATTAAATGACAAACCAACATTGTACAATCCTAGTGATAATTTATAACAAAAATCTCTTGGAGTCATCATAAGCAACAAAGAGAAAATTTCAGTCGAAGCCTAGATTTTAAATGACACATCCAAAAGCCTTATTTTTGCCTACCTAAAATAAATTCCATGTCCAGTGAAGCCCTGAACCTATTTATGTAAGTTACACCTTAAGTGATTCAAACTTATGATGATACCTGTGCATCAACATCTTTTCTCATGTGTCAAAATGGGCATAATTATATAGTTAATTTAGATAAGTGGTATTTTGGCTTCTCATTGGCGCTTCTTATTTCCAAACACAATAACCTACATGAAGCGTGAATGAGATAAGAACCAATAACATGTTCCATTTTTTACAATATCTCCAATAAACAATATATATGTAAGAAAGAGTGCATAAATTATAGCTCTATACCATAACATGACAAATAGATGGTTCCAGTGGAAAGCAAGATATTCAAACCATCATTTTAATTTCAGTCAAGAAAATATTTCCATGCATGTTGTAAGGAAATTTCACTAGTAAGAAATGGCTAGTTAGTTACTAAAAAAATGAATCAAGTTTGCATACATGAATATTTTTTGGTTGGTGACCAACAGTAGCTAATTTACTGTATCTTATAATGCGACCAACGTTTATTCGTTTTTATCTTAATCATTAATTGGTTGTCTCAATTTTATTATCTAGTAGTATATTTAGTCACAAATATGGTCATTAATCTAGTCATTGACTTAGTCATTAATTGCCACAATTAATGACCAAATATACGACAAAATATATTACTAAATGATCATCCGAGAAAATCCATTAATGACTAAAGAAATACAACTGAAATATTTGTCGTGTTATAAGATACTGTAAATTAGCTAGTAATAGTGATATATATATGTGCAAATTTTAGTCATCATTTGAAACCAATTAATGACGAAAGATATATGACTAAAATTTGGTCGTGTTATAAGATACTATAAATGAGCTATTAATGGTTGTATATATGCAAAATTTAGTCGCCATTTTTAATCACAAAACTAAAATTTTGTAGTAATCATTTATCCTTTTGTGGTAGTTTCATATTCATTATATAAATGACTACTTTAGTAGTTTATATTCATTTCATTTATTTTCATTAACAACCATTACAAGCAACAAATTTTAGTCGTATATTCATTTTATTGTGTTCATCATTAATAAAATAAACTACTAATTTTAGTAGTTTAGATTAATTTTTGTGTTTCATTATTAATCAATACGATATGAAACTAATTAAAATAAATATAAATAAATAAAAATGTCATACATGTAATATGTTCATCTAATATGAAAGTGCAAAGTTACAAATGTTAATTATAATACTAAATAATATCAAGTGCAACTATAAATAATTTAAACCACAAAAATTATATTTATATAAAATGTCAAGTATTACAAAATGAGTTTCCAACTTAATATTAGTTGGAGTACAATTTACACATGAAATATTTTTTCATCACTTAAAAACATTATCATTGTATTGCCAAGGCATTGCAAGTGAATTCACCAACTCCGAAGACTTTACCATCAAAATTAGTGTGTGTCTTATGTGGGATATTGGCTCTATGAGAACCACTAGACAATTTCTCTTCTCGCTCTCTCTCTTTAATTTGCATTTTGTCACTCGAGTGTTATTGTTATCCTCTTTCTTCAATTCCCTCTTCTTACCATCAATACCAAGTTCCTTTTCTAAAAAATAAAGAAAATACAATGCAGAGTATATAACACATGAAAGACGATGAACACTATAATATAAAATAAAGTAGACTATAAAGGATTTATATGATATATACCTCAACATCACCAATATTTTCAATGCTATTTTTCCCCATAAAAAAAAGAAACTCGAACATTTTTTCTTCAGTTGGGAATAGTGGTGGCCAGTTTAATTGTATAAACACAACAAATAAAATGTCACCATAGAAAATAACAACTTAGTAAAGTCAGTATTCAACCTTCGAGGAGATCTTAGGCACATTCATGCCAACTAAGATACATGCTAAAAATCTCAAGCTATAGATTACTTATACAATGTGTGAGTGCAAACTAAACTCTGAGAAAATGCCAAAGCTAAGTCTAAAATAAAATGAAATGAAGCAAGAAAGATACAATAATACGATGACCTTATATACATGTATATTATCAAATAATGTAGAAGACAAGTGAATAAGTCCAAGGTTGGAGGTCAATGATGTCAAGAATGCCCAATTTTGATGAGCATTTCTTCAAATAAAAACTATTATTTGGGCCCATTATCACATATAAATATGCCAACTAGTCTATATCAAATTATTAATGTTGTTATTATATTTATGGATCACTACAGTATAAGCGGATAAATTGCAGAGTCAATTCCTTTCTGATTGTGTTCCTAACCTGTGCTAAAATATATTAGTTGTAATTTGGAGTAGAGTTCCAACATCGAAAATATGTAGCAATAACCACTAGTAATCCACCAAATAGGATTATTTTGTAATGTAACTTTCATACTCCAGTTGCTATATGATTCTTTAGTGGAAAATCCAAACTAAATTCCAACACCAAACTTCCAATTTGAGGGAACACCTGTAGCCGTCCTCAATCACTCAAACTCAAAACATTTGTGATCATTGTAATGAAAATATAAAATAGGAGTAGTTTTGATATGTTTTGTAGGTTTACATGCAAAGCACCAATAGTTTTCCCATATTTACCATGCTTGTAATTTCCAAGATATAACACATCGATTGATATTTTAAAACAAACGCTTGATTCAATAACAACAATAATTTAACATTTTACAACAATACCACCAATGTTTGATCCTTAATTAGTTCAAACTAGTTAGCAAAAAAACTTGAAGAAAGACAAACAAGTAGAAATAACAAATCTCTCAATTAGTAATGAATAAAAAAGGATAAGTTTTTTGTTGAAACTTAATGAAAAACTATAAATTATATTAGCAATCCACTGCAACTAGTGGTCTTGTTCAAAGAGAAATACTATATGGAGAACTCATCTTCCAAATTCTTTGCTCTATCCATGAATCTTTCTGCTATCCTCAAAACAAAATTTGGATTTCATCTTTTAGATTTTTGAAGCTCTCAAAAGGCCTTGCCAAATGAAGCCGTGAATTGCACTGATTTTCATAAATGCTTTTGGTACTGAAAAAATATGGTTTGACCATGTGATAGACAATTTAAGAAAGCAAAAAATTGCGTAAAATATTTCTTAGACAACTTCATGTTAAAAGGAAAACTTGCATACTTCAGATAGAAAAAACAACTTAATAGAGACGGGCAATATTACAAAACAAAAGACTAGATATAAAGCTACAGGTACAACTAAAAAACCCTAATTTTAATACAATTGATTGCTTATTCTAAGTGAATCCAACTAGATACTTACAAGTTTTAATTTTCAGCTTTCCTTCTCATATCTTTATTGGAGGTGGAAGCTAATTTGCATGTATCTTGCAAGGCTATTTTAGCAAGAGTATATGTTTCATTCTCATATTCCACACTTTCTTTTCCATGAACAATCACAACAAACATTGGAGTAATCAGTTTCTACATCAATTGAGTTGTCAATTTTAACCTTTTCTTTACTCGAGGTACTGATCCTTCCCCTTCTTCTTGGTTATCAATATTATCTTTCTCTTGTCACAAACATAGGAATAATTTTGCTTCACGAAGAATATAGATATTCATATGATGTCTTAAAATTTGAAAGGATGAATTTTTATTATTTAACTACTAGCAAAATAGTGATAGGAAGACCTTAAATATAACTAGACCTTTTCTGTGAAGTGGTTTTTTGAAAATTCCCATGCTAGCACATCGTCATTGAAAATAAATGGTCGAACATAATTAAAAGTTTTTCCCCTAGAATGAACATTGGCTTAGTCTTCATAAATAAGAATAAACCATATCAAAATACAAGGAATAAACAAAAAGAACACCATTGATATAATTTCACAGAATAATGACAACAAAAAAAAGAAGTGAATTTTCTAGGTAGTAGCTCAAAACCTTGTAGTGGGAATATGCCCTCAAGCTTGAGTAATATCTACTTGTCACAGAATGAGTTGTCACATTTGTTTCTTACGTTTAATTGGAAGAATTGAAACTGGAGCTCTAATGCTTACTTTAGAGAAATAGTATTGGTGTTGATATGCAATGTGGCCTTCCATCATTAGCAATGACACAACTATTGGAGTTCGAACAATTACTACAAATTCAATGTCTTTCATGTCTAACTGACTTGTGTGGTTGGTAATTATTGGTGCTAATCCTGAGCTAGGAAACAAATGCTCAATATTTATCCTCGAAGGATTTTTTTGAGAGTTTAAAGTTCCAAACCTTCCAAATTCACCCAAACACTTATACATGGTAGTAACTTGCAAGGCTAATAGTCTCTCACTAGTATGAGTCCAAAACTACATTAATATGGAATTCATATGTTTTGATTGAAATGATTTCTATCACCCACTCCTGAATCAAACTAAACCATTTTGGTAATTGATTCGACTAAAAGGTAAATTTGAGCGGGTGGGAGATCTTGCGTCTTAGTTTCCCTTTCTATAGTATAATTTAAGGAAGAAACTAAAAATAGTGTCGGTGATTGGAAACTTAGTATTATTTTCCCTACAACAACTACATCATCTGAGCCTTGAACTTGATGAGTGCTGATCATGTTACCCTACATGTTGGCCTATCTTTGGGTAACTACACATGAAACTGTTGATTGGGGAATCAATATAAGTTGTCCAATGGAATTTGGGTGCTCAATATATTCTAAATTATTTGAAGGATGAATATCAAAGGCTACAAAATTTGGAGGTTTGTCCATCTTTACAACAATTCTCTTTTACACATTTTAGTGGCAATCTAGAGGGAAAACTTAATGGCATTGTTGAGGTGGTCACTTGTAAGCTTTTTACTTCAAATGTGGCAGCATCACCTACCTTTGATAAAGAATATTGATGATTTTCTAAAGATAAACTCTTGTGGGCACTTTATCCTTTTGATGGATGGTTCTACCTATCCAATATTACATTTGTGGTTTACATAGATGCACTTGTTTGTAAAGATAAATTTAGCATCCTTTGCAATAGTTGGGCTAGTGAACCCAGTCTAAATCCAAATCCATGATAAGAGAGAGCACTTGGTGACTGTTTGTGACTGAAATGAGTAATTGAAACATTAGGTGAAGAAGAATTGTTGGGATCAACATATGCATTTTTCTCACTAAATATAGTGTGCTTTAATGTGTCACTTTCATTTGGATTATCTGACTTTATTATAAGGTCAAGAATGTTTTGGATGAACAGAAACAATTTATAACAAGAAATTGAACATATTAGTATATTATATTATGGAAAACTAGTAAATGTTGGTGGAACAACAAATAGAAAAATTACTTAATAACAAAACATGAACAAAAAACTTACTTTGATAAATATGTTTGTTTGTTTTAACTAGATATGTTTGTGTGGTTTTCAAATAAAGATGAGTTTGCATAATCATAACGTATAAAAAAAGTATTTAGGATGTCCTCCTCCCAGTTGTTATCTTAAATTGGTTTGTAAATATGAATTTGGAACATCCTGCAAAATAAACAATTACTTACTATAAAAGGGCTACAAACAAATCAAGCATATGGTATCAATCTGAGCATGAAGTATTTTCAATTGGTATAAAAGGAGACACACTATTGGAAAATTGATCTTCTTACAAGGTTCCACAGTATTCATAGATTAGATATTTCATTCAAGCCTAAATGCATCGAATAAATTTAATACCTCTCTTGTGTATGTAGTGTTATTTTATGAGCCTATGGTAACCACCTTTGCCTGCGCTAAGTCTACATGTTCAAGAGCCTTTCTTCCTTCAAAATTCATGTTCACTATTCTCTCAAAGATGAGTATTGTCTAACACTATATGCATGCCAGTGTTTCATTGAATTGATTCCTACTGCATACTGGAGCATGTGCCTAGGGAGCATTCTCAAGGTATAATTTCCAAAACTTTCACTTTAACCAATACTCATTTTAATTAGCTGGCTATATCCCCAATGATTCATATTACTTAAGGATTGTAAATCATCTTCCCTTTGAGGAATTTTCCCAGATTAATCACTTCCATCTTTTTCACTTTGCTAAGGAATGCCATTGCTTACTATCTGACCAACAATTGTGCAATCATTTTGAATATATTGTGACATATTTATATCAATTTTATATCTCTAAGAATTGCCATAGATGTTGGGAAATGGATTTCCAACACATTGGTTTTGGCATAAGAGTCCAAAATAATATTGTTAGAATTTAACTCCTTGTATATACATATTAGTAGAACTTAGTATAACTGGTATGTAGTATTTTTAGCTTTCTCCAATCCATTTCCTTATGGATTTCTAGCCTGAAAGTGATATGGAGAAGATCAAAACCATGAAAAATCTAGCAATGGTTAATTCCTAATAAGATGGGCATACATGACATCCACAAGAACATTAGGAATTCTAATGAAACAATTCCCAAAAGAAGAGTTCAAAGGGAGACAAAAGTCATGGAAGATTGAGGTTTCTAGCAATATTTTCTTTCCCATGTAGACCTATCCCAAAAGGTGGTTCTCCCCATACTTTCCTTTTGATTTGTACATTAGATAAATGACTTTTGTAATTAGTAGCAAGCAGTTTACAATCAAGGAATAAATTATTATTTACAAATTACAAAATATCAGATGCATAGATTGACCAAGTCAAAGAAGAATGTCCAAGGTTAGAACACTAAGATCATGCCATAGGTCTTACTTCTCTAACTACTAGCCTTGCTGCTGTTAGAATATGAAAAAAATGTAGTTATACATATGGTAGCTTGCACCCAAACTTAGTTCCCAGCTACATAAAAGTAGACTAGCACATCTAGGTAGCCTTGTCCATGTCACAGATGAAGATACTCACCTTCATGACATAGGTTGTGCCATAGTCAAAAGAGTTAAGAGACATTTGTCACACTGGAAATTTTAGTAACTAAGGTGCATCCTCAAAACATAGGATCTGTGAGAAATTTTATGTTCCATTCCCTACATTTTTCTGAATGGAATGTGTCCAAATCAATTCTAAAATCAAACCATATTTTCCATCTCAAAACCTACATGCATCATTGCTCAACATCTCCTAGATGGTAATTTTTTAAGTCTTTTTGGAAAGGTATCCTTGTTTCTCAAGCAACATTTGAACCATAAATTTCTATCATAGGTTCTCTTTCCATGAGGACAAATTAACAATTTTTGTGAAGAATTGTGAAGGAATAGATAATCTACTGATGATAATTTGTAGTGAAAATAAGAATTTCTTAAAGAGTCCAAAATGAAGAAATATAGGAGAACAAATACAAATATTCCTCAAGGTAAATTGGGTACAATAATAAACCTGTTATTTTGTATATATGTACTTGACATAATGAAGGAGGAGGTTGGCAAGGTGCTTACACAATCCTTATAAAAAATAATTACTTTGTTCTTATAGCTTATTGAACAAACAACATGACAATAGGAAATTCCACAAATCATTTTGTTACAATCAAATCATCTTTTCCATATCCAAACCTTTTTGCTTCACTACCCAACATCTCTTAGATGCTATCTTTCTAAGTCTTCTGGCAGGGTAGCCTCATTTCTCAAGAAAAAGTTGAACTATGAAACCTCGTCACTAGTTCTCTATCCATGAGGACAAATAAACATGTTTTTATGAAGAATTGTAAAGGAATAGGTGACCCAGTAATGAAACTTTGTGGCTAAAGAAATGAACAATTTCTTAAAGGGTTCAAAAAGGGGCAGCAATAGTAGATTAGATCCAAATAATCCTAAAGAGAAGTTGGTTACATGAACGAACCTATTATTTTGTATATATGTTCTTTATGGCACAAAGAAAGAGGTTGGCAATGTGATTAGAATACCCCTATCACAATCGGAAATGCTTTGTTCTTCTACCCTGATGAACAATCAACATGACATTAGAAAGTTCCATGGATTTTTTTTCTTGAAATACTTATAAAATCAGATAAAACATTAGACAAGAACATGCATATCAATTAAACACTAAGAACACTAAGGATACACCATGTTTAACTAATGAAAAGAAAGGATATTTGACCCATTAAATTGGTAGAATTAGATATTCATTTTTCCACCTTTGCAAGTATTATTACTGTGTGGTTTGGAACAATGATTACCCACAAAAGTTTTTTTTTTTTTTGTCCATAAGTCTATTTCAGCAATAAATCTCTTGGAAATGTAGGATTAAACTCTACTTACTTTAGAAACAAATTCAGAACTAGTAAGTATATGTTGTCAAAGTTTCATTATTCATGTATAGGCATGCATAATTTTAGGTGCATGTTCCTGAACACCTTTACTTGAGGGAGTATATTTCCAGCTTACTAATTTGTACTACGCAACAAAATACATAAGTAAGATGTGTAACAAAGATACTGTATATGTGGACACGTCAACAAAATTAGGAGAGTATCTAGTTTAAGGGTAGATAAATAAAAACAAAGGGTAGCTCAGTACAAAATTCAAGCCATTTTTCATGGAAAAAGAACAATGTAATGCTATCTACGTGGCATTGGCCTCTAGCTTGCACACGATAATATTTAGGTTGCTACCAATGGTGTGTATTCTAGGAGTTGTAAGGAATATTTCCACTATGAAGAACAAGGGAGGAAATTTAAAGATGATGGACCTAAAATGTTTTCTAGAGTATTTATTTTACAAGGTCATTGTCTACCATATATAGGATGATTTGCACATCTACTTTTGTTCTATGGCATACATTTAGCCACATTTATACAAAAAATATATTATTTGTTCAAATTCTAATCCAACCAATTGAGTTGGGTGAGGATAGAAACTTAAAACCATGAATGGTTTCCCTTCATTTTCAATTGTTATCTCATTGGAGCTAAAGTTTTAATTATTACCATTAGAAGTAGTTCCATAGTTACAACTTGAAAAGATATGTAGATGATCATTCATGACCTGGTTGTTTAAGGGATCCACAGACACTTTCAAAATGAAGGACATGTTAGTCCACCACTTTCTTTTCAAATATTGAAATTGACTACACATTTGAAACTGGATTCTAGCCAATAACCATTTTATCTTCAAAAGAGCATACCTAATCAACTCAACTATCATAATTTGTTGCACTGTTTTTTGGGAATAATACAGAGACCGAGGGTGAATCAGTATTTACAAATCAATAAATTTTTCATTTCCATAATCATCTTTATATATGCTACTTCAGTGAAGGGAATTCATGTGTGCATGCAACTATTCATAGGGAAATCATTGTATATCTATTGAACTTATGATTTAGTTAATTCACCATATGTTGATCCTTAATCAGTGCATTAGTACGTTATTAAACATTAAACAGTAACCATGTGTATTAATAACATGATAAACCATCACACATAATAAGCACGCATGAACAGCAAGATTTAAGGTGGAAACCTAATGTCGGTGAAAACCATCTGCTGCTGTCATCTCTGTCTTCTTTTAATAATAAGAAAATATGTTTACAATATTGTACTAGTGCAGACACACACCAGTACGTAGGGACCCACCTACAGAAGGCTACAACCTTCTCTCAATCTCCAACTTCTTCTGGAACGGAGCTACAACCCCCTAGTTCTTGTACTAGCCGATATGTTTACTAGTCCGTAGGCTCTGACCTAGTGAAGGCTACAACCTTCACTTTTTCTCAAGCTCCTACTAGAAGGGAAATCCAAAACCCTGATAAAATCGCCAACTAGTACTAGCAGGGACCACGTTTCAAAATTTTTCACACTGGATACTCCTGGTACACAATACTACAATACGAAGGCCAGGTTTCATCAGATTTTCATACTACACCCATTAGTAACATTGAAACTCAGAATCAATCACCATTGCAATAGAAACATCAAATACATCTGGATCAACCAATAACTAAAATCCAATCATCAATCTCTAATATAACTGAAACAATTAATCAATGAAACCTCTGAACCTCTAGCACAACTGAATCAAACAATCATTGAACCTTTAACGTAACTGAATCAACCATTCATTCAAAATTAACCAATTCAACCAATCAACTTGAACAGATAGATCACTATAACCACTAGACACATCTAAACCCAAAACACTGCCTCATCGACCAGAGCTAACTATAACCTCGAAAGGCATGTGTCATAATGTATGCGCTCCTTTAATGAACCAAACCTATGTGTATACGTTACTTCCTTTTGCCCAACCTGCATATACCTCTAAGTATACTGAATCGTAAAACCTCTTAACCACAAATTATACCAATAAGTGACATTCTAAAGATTTACTATTATATTACAGAGTTCTAAGCATATAGCAACAAGGATAACCCTTCTTTCGCAATCAATTAATCAATGAGACAAAAACTCTTTATGCATTCATTTTTACTTTTAGATCTAACAAGACATCATTAACAAACAACAATAAAACAACAACAAAATAGTAGTACTCATCTAATAGATCAGTCATCCCTAAACATCAAGATTTTATTTTGCATACGCTACTTGGAAGAGCCGAACCAGCGTGTATATGCACCTTCACCAAAGTGAACCAACGTATAGATTTCCAAATACTTACTTATAACTTCACTGCAATTCCTGACTTCAAACATAACCATATCGCCATATATAAAGGATCAAACATGTCTTAGCAATTAGATCTAGCCTATCCATTATCAGATCACATAATGATAAGTCATTATGTTCCTGATCCATCATTAGATCTCATCCATAATAAAACACTTAGGTGCATATTTAGTCTAGATCAAGAATAGCATCAGAAACCCATAACATGCATATTTTCTTTTGACCTAGCACTTCATAAGATATTCATTACTTATGTGCTTAACCCTTTGATCTTCTCCTCCTTATATAGTTTTGGCCTTTCTCAATACCTCAGACCAAAACCACTTAGGACCAATACATTGGACCAAATACCTTGGACCAAATAGCTCAGACCAAATAGCTTGGATCAAAACCTTGGACCAATCGCTCAGACCAAAACCTCGAACCAGTACCTTGGACCAAACACCTCAGATCAAAACCTCGGACCAAAACCACACTTAGGATTTGTGGAATTCTTGGACGGGATCAAATAGTCATTACTCTGCTCAATATTGTGGGCTAATACCATGACCCTTGGTATTATTTCACCTTAATTTCCTTAATTTTTCATACCATACATGCTTTTTCTTCTATTAAAGTGTGTACATATCTATACGCTATTTATGTATAGTGAACCCACATGTACATGCTCTTTTTGTACAATGAACCCTCGTATACAACTCAACATACCTGAAAATGTCCTTTTTCTTCAACTTCTTGATTTTGATCTGTAGTCCTTTGTTTCTACATCCTATTCTTTTGTACCATTACTTTGTTCCCTCTCAATGACCTATTATAATGTGACTTTTCATTGTACATTACTTCTGAACTAATTCCTTTGAACTTCCCTGCATTTTGTCACATATGTAAACACAACTACAATGCATTCTGTCACATCTAATATCTCTCCTATAGATTTATCTAGTTATGTAGATTCATCTAGTTACCATATACAAGTGAGTTGTTCAGCTACAAGTGGGTTTCCATAAAGTAAAACACATGTATCATAATGCCAACAATTTCCCCCTTTGGACTTGATGGAAACCATGTTGGTGTTGATTACTGCAAGATGTAGAAACTGTTAGAGATAACAATCAACACCAAAATACTCTCCCCCTTTGACATCAAGGGCAAATGGCGGACCAAGTTATTCTCCTCCTTTGATATCAAGGGTAAAGGGCTGACCAAAATGAATACTTTCATATCTGAGTAGCTGAATATGAACATTGATCATGCTCACCCTAGGCACATGCTGAATTCTCTAATTAAACTCCCCCGTTGTACATGCTGAGATGCACTATACCATCCATGCTCCCTTTAAGCACATGTACAGTCTGCAAAAATATTTTCCAAAAGAATAACATCACTTTATAACTCAACTATGTAAGTATGACCTTCCTATCATCAATGACTCATACATACATCAATCTCACAACCAAATGGGGATATACAAATTGTTTATACATGACTAAAATATAGTAATTATTACATCATCCTTCCCATGCATAGTGGGTGTACAAATTACATCATATGACCAAGAGGGACTCATTAAAAGACTACGACAAAAAGAGACATATTACATCATGGTCCTTTATATGACCTTTACATCAAATCATATACATGACATTTATAGCAGAGACCAAAGATCTAAACAAGACCATGATATTCATCATCAACTATCATACACCATGTATGATCTACACCACAAGCATCTATCACCAACATCTAGATGAGGAACCTGTGTATGTCCATCATTAGCTCCCAAGATATGACCATGTAATTATCATCAACCAATGACAAAGTATGTTGCATATAGATATCAACTCATCCTCTTAATCTCATCAAGATCAACTTTCTCTATTTCCTTAGTAGAAAGAGCCTTATCATAACCTTATATGTCATATGTCCAAGCAGTAACACAAAATTATTCACATCGTATTATATGTATGTAAAAACACCATAGTCATCATATATGATCATAACATCATCATTAGGAACTGCATGATATTTCCACAAGAATCCTCAATATATCAACCATGTATCATCACTTGGAAACATCCCACATATGATAAGCATCAACCATGATAATCAACATATGTGACTATCAATCCTATCATCATAAATTAAGAAGTCATCATCATTATGTGACTAAGTAAGCCATGTCTCGAAATGGATATGTCTTCATGGAACTTGTAACAACACCATTCTCTTGGCCAACCAACAATATTTATCAATATACAACTTAAGTAAGCATCCTTGTATCAAACATAATGTGTATCCAACAATATGTATCTAGAAAACCATGAGATCATAGTCATTTCTCAAGCTTTCTTGATACCATCAACAACAACAATCCTCAACCATGTGAGAGCCAAGAACTATAGGAATCCTACATCAGAACTACACCATATGAACTTTATGCATCTTTGAAGGCATGATGACATCAACATAAAAGAAATGAGTGGCTCATCATCAAATAATAAAGTTGTGTACTCAAGCTTTGTACTTCTCCTTGTCCTTATGAAGATCACCATGTAAGAAACATATATGTGTTGTATGCATCATCAAAAAGTCATCACAATCGTCCATACATCTGATGTCAATAACAACTATGTAACCCCAAGCAATATAAGTATCATCTAAGTCTTCATCATAGGAAAATCATAACCAGAACATAGCATGATGTATCATTTAAAAAATTTATTGACATAAGCATCATCGGCATTGATACAAATCATTAGGTACCAAAGAATTCTAAACATAATGCCAACAATGCATTATTAGAAGCATAACATATTCTCCCCCTGAACCTATGCCACCTGTTTACTCTCAGATCTGATCATTGCATATATCAGTAAGAAATATAAAGGCATCATCATCAATCAAATATACATCAAGTCATCAAAAAATTATGACGATCAACTGAACTTCTAAGTAACATCCACAGAATGTAGTTATCAATCATCAAGACAGAAAAGATAAATGATAATTATGTGAACCATATCAGATCATTTTTCTGAGTCTGTCCCTCTTATTCTTCATCAAACTAATATATACACTACTATGTAGCTTCGAGCTCGTGTATATATGCGACTTGTCTTCATGATAATTGTGTATGAGAATTAGAACACTGAAATTTCATACTTTTAGTTCCACCTGAGTCTGTTATGTCTGTATACTTAGCTATGCCACATATTTCTAGTTGTACTACCTTTTTCTTACATACCGTGGAGTGTGATGATGTTTGCTCCTTTTGTTATCTTGGCATAAATTTGCTCCTGCATTCTTTTTCTATATGCCCAAACTTATTAGAAGCATAACATATTTTATGTTTCATATTCCCTCTATAACTGTTAATGGCTTTACGACCAAACAAATTGCAAGAAAAACAATATCCGTTAAAGTACCTAGAAGGTGATGACTTTTCTATGTGACGATTATTATCTTGAATTATTCTACTTCTTCAGCTTGCTGTAACATGTCCAGAATTATGGCATAGAAAAAAATAAACATTATTGATAAGAAGAAAGAACAGATTATCACTTCCATAGTTATCAGTAAATGATTTTCTTTGAACACCATCATTCCTTGGTTGTTGATGGGGTTGACCTCTTAGCTTCTTGATGAGAATTTCAGATTTTACATTAGAGTTCCTTTCTTCAATTTCTGACCTAGATTTACCTTTAACAGTTTCATGAAAGCCAAGACCATATTTGATGGTAGGAGACCTTTGAATACTAAGAATATCATCCAAAATATTAGTACTATCTTGAAATCGTAAAAGTTTATCCTTTTCTTTTAATTTACCTTTTAGGATAGTTACCTCAGCGTGGTATTGCTCTTCCTTTTCAAGATACTGCTTCTTCATGATTTCTTCAGCTTTTCTTTCTTCTTCCACTTGATGCCTTAATTCAAGAACTTCATTTTCTTGTTCTTCAAATGCTTGGAGTAGTTCCTCATTCTGCTTATTTGAATTTTTGAGATCTTTTAGAGAAATGACCACAGCTTCAAGACCTTCATAGTAGTTGGTTTTTTCTATAAGTTCCTTGGTTGTTGTGTCCTTTCCATTCACTTCATTTCTCAATGATGTCACTTCATTCTATAGCATTTTACTTTGATCTTCCTTTTCCTTGTTTTGTTTCCCTACTTTGTTTCCTTTTTTCTAACTGAGATTTTAACCTTGTCATCTCTTCTTTGAAGGTACACTCCCTTTTGTCTAATAGATCTTGTTAATCTCTAATTGTGTCCATGATCATTTTAAATTCTGCCTCTATTTGATTTCTTTCTCTTCCACTTGTAAGAGAAAATTCAATTGTTTTGTTGTCACTTTCATATCTTCAAATGAACAAATAAATGTATCACTAGAGGACAACAAATTTGTACCTGATAATTATTTTTCTTGTTCATCTTCATTCTGAGGTGATTTCGAATCTGAAGAGCTGCTTCCACATAAATTCCAATCATCTCTCCCACTTTCACAGTTCCTTTTAGATGTCTTCCTCTTTTGAGATGCTTTATTGTTCAGTTTCTTTCCCATTGTTACTACGGATCTCCTTGAAGTGATCAAGCTTCTGCCAAACAACCTGGTCTGATACCAATTGTTGGGAATAATGATGAGAGGGGGGATGAATTAGTATTTACAAATCAATATTTTTTTCATTTCCATATTCAAATTTATATAAGCTACTTAAGTCAAGGGAACTCGCATGTGCACACAACTGTTCTTAAGGAAACCGGCATATATCTAGTGAACTTATAATTCAGTTAATTCATCATATGTTGATCTTTAATCAGTGCATCACTACTTTATTAAACTTAAAATAGTAACCATGTGCACTAATAATAGGATAAACCATCACACATAAGAAACACATATGAAAACCAAGATTTTAAGGTGGAAACCCAATATGGGTGCAAACAAACTGTTGTTGTCATCTCTGTCTTCTTTTAATAATAAGAAAATATATTTACAATATTGTACTAGTGCAGACTCATACTAGTACGCAAGCACCCACCTATAGAAGGCTACAACCTTCTCTCGTTCTCCAACTTCTTCTGGAAGGAAGATACAACCCCCTAGTTCTTGTACTAGCTAATATGTTTACTAGTACGTAGGTTCCGACCTATAGAAGGATACAACCTTCATTCATTCTCCAAATGCTACTGGGAAGGAAGTCCAACCCCCTGATCAAATCACCAACCATTACTGGCAGGAAGCTTTAACTTCCTCACCGAAGGCTCCAACCCTTAGTATCCTCCAAGGACCACGTTTCATAAATTTTCACACTTGATACTCCTGATACACAATACTACAATATGAAGGTCATGTTTCATCATATTTTCATACTGAACCCATTAGTATAATTTAAGCTCAAAATCAATCTCCACTAAAATACAACCATCAAATACATCTCCATCAACCAATAATTGAAACCTAATCATCAATCTATGATATAACTTAAACAAGAAATGAATGAAACCTCTGAACCTCCATCTCAACTAAATTAAACAATCACTGAACCTCTGACACAATTGAATCAACCATTCATTCAAACTTAGTCACATTCATCCTATCAACTTGAATGGGCAGATCATTGTAACCAATACACAGATCTAAACCCAGAACAATGCATCATCAACCAAAACTAACTATAACCTCAAAAGGCATGTGTCAGAATGTGTATGATCCTTTAATGAAGCAAACTTGCATGTATACGCTACTTCCTTTTGCCCAACCTGGGTATACCTATAAAGATATTGAATCATAAAACCTTTGAACCACAAACAATACCAATCAGTGACATTTTGAATATTTACTAGCATATTACAGAGTTCTAAACAGATAGCAACAATGATCACCCTTCTTTCTCAATCAATTAATTAATGAGACACAAACTCTTTATGCATTCATTTTTACTTTCAAATCTAAGAAGACATCATTGAAAAACAACAGTGAAACAACAACAAAATAGTAGTATTGATATGATATATCATTCATCCATCAACATCAAGATTTATTTTTGCATACGCTACTTGGAAGAGCCGAACCATCATGTATACGCACCTCACCAAATCAAACCAACATATAGATCTACAAATATTTACTTATAACCTCGTTGCAATTCCTAACATCAGACATACCAGATCATCATATATAAAGGATAAAATATGTGTTAGCAATTAGATCTAACCTATCCATTATGAGATCACATAATGATAAGTCATTATGATCCTGATCCATGATTAGATCTCATCCATCATCAAGCACTCAGGTGCATACTTAGTCTAGATCAAGAAAAGCATTAGAAACCCATAACATGCATATTTCTTTTGATCTAGCACTTCATAAGATATTCATTACTTCTGTGCTTAGCCCTTTGATCTTCTCCTCCTCATATAATTATGGCCTTTCTCAATACCTCAGACCAAAACCACTTAGGACAAATACCTTGGACCAAATACCTTGGACCAAATACCTCATTAAAAACCTTGGACCAATACCTCAGATCAAAACCTCGGACCAATACCTCAGACCAAAACCTCAGATTAATACCTTGGACCGAAACCTTGGACCAAAACCACACTTAGGATTTGTGGCATTCTTGGACGGGATCAAATAGTTGTTACTCTGCTCAATATTGTGGGTTAATACTATGGTATTGGCACTTGGTATTATTTCACCTTAACTTCCTTAATTTTTCATCTCATACACATTTTTTCTTCTATGAAAGTGCGTGCATATGTATACTCTCTTTTTGTACAATGAACCTGCATGTGCACACTTCTTTTGTATAGTGAACCTGCATATACAACTTAGCATACCTGAAAGATGTCCTTTTTCTTCAACTTCTTGATTTTGATCTGTAATCCTTTGTTCCTTCATCCTATTCTTTTGTACCATTACTTTGTTCACTCTGAATAGACCTGTTATAATGTGATTTTCCATTGTAAATTACTTCTGAATATATTCCTTTGAACTACCCTACATTTTCTCACATATGTAAACATAACTGTCATGCATTCTGCCACGTCTAATATCTCTCTTATGGATTTATCTAGTTACATAGATTCATCGGTTACCATATACAAGTGAGTTGTTCTGCTACAAGTGGGTTTCCATCAAGTACAACACATGTATCATAATGCCAACACTGTTATTGGCCCAACCCATTGAAAATATAACTACTGCCACTAGATTGACTTCCTATGTTTCTGTTACTAAAGCTTGGGATGCTCCCTATAACTTCATAATTGGGTAAACATGGAGCATCCATGAGATTCAGACGCTAACCAAGATAAATATGTGATTCCATATGCACATTATGTTCGTCAAACATACTTTTAAAATCAAAAGTGTCTGGTATACGGTGCAAGGTGTTGAAAATAATACTGAGAGGGGGGGTGAATTAGTATTATCTAGTCCTTTTACCAAATCTTCTCTTATTTTCACTTTGAATTATTTTTGCATATCAGTACCATAAAATAATGAGCATGAACAAGAAAAACAGACAGTCACATCAAAGAACACCAGATATAAGGTGGAAACCCAATGTGGGTGAAAACCACCTGCTGCAATATGTCTCTATCTTCTTTCAAAATTAGAAACTCCTTTTACAATGGTCTTGTACTGGTGCAGTCCTTTACCAGTACGCAGGCTGCAACCTGCAGAGAGCTACAACTCTCTCTCGTTTTCCAGTCTCTCCTGGAAGGGAGCTACAACCCCCTACTTCTTTTCTTTCAAGGACCACTTTTCATAAATTTTCAAACTGGATCCATAAATATCAAATGAACATCAAGTACCAGTAAGTCACCCAGATAACCAGATCCACAATAACAGGAAAACTAAACCCAGAACACCTTCTGTGGCCTCAGAAAAATCCAATCAACAGAAGATCCTAACACAGATACGCGGTTTTCCTTTTACTGGCCTGCGTTGCTACGCAGTTCACCTTCTGCCTCTCTGCGTATACCCGCAGTTCTCCTTCTTGCTGGACTGCGTTGCCACGCACTGCTCCTTTCACTGAACAGCGTACAGTACGCACCCAAGGACACTATCGCGCCGCGTACTTCTCAGAAAGTACGCACTCAGAAGAATAATCGCGCCGCGTGCTGCTACAGAAAGCACGCACTTGAACCACTGTTGCCCTGCGTACCTACGCACTGGGCCTTTGCCGCTTCTGCGTACCCACGCACAGAACCTTCGGCGCCTCTGCGTACCCCCGCACTGAACCTTCGACGCCTCTGCGTACCCACGCACTGAACCTTCGACCCGTCTGCGTACCTTGGACTAGGGCTGAAATAACCTCAGATGCTCAGACCTGAACTTGTGCTCAAAAGATCACCCTTCGCCAATTCGCTTCTGACTTCTCCTTTATAAATCAATCTTTTAAGAACCGAGAACCCAATAAATCAGATCTTAAGATATTTGATCACACCAAAGATGCACAAGCCAAATGATCTCCTTTGCTTTATATAGGCTAGCTCTTCCTCAAATCAAGGATCATGGGGCTCAATAATAATAATAAAATAATCAATACCGTGGGCCAAAACCATGATAACCCAATACTGTTGGCTAAAGACCATGAGAAAACCCCACGGGTGGGCGCTTAACTGCCTTGGAATGTGTGCACTGGGGTACGCACCCCATGAATGGGTGACCCGCGTATTTGGACGCGATCCCTGCACGGCATACCTGCGGGTACGCACCTCCTGAACTGTTCTCCTGCGTACTTCTTTATTTTCATCAAAATGAGGGCCATGCCATGAGTGTTTGCCATCAAGTACAACATACCAGAACCATAATGCCAACAATCTCCCCCTTTGGACTTGATGGCAATCTCAAAATCATCAGCTTCATTCTCCCCCTTTGACATCAAGGGCAAAGGGTTATGCTCCCCCTAAGAGCATGCTCCCATCTGCAATGAAGAACCATAATCCATCATGAAAGAGACAGAGACATATTGCAGCTACCTCCTTCTGCACATCATCCATAATGCCAACAATGCATTATATGCTCCCCCTGAACTTGTACGGACAATCATCAAAAGAGATTCAACATGATGATGCATCAACAACCCCCAGCTTGTGCCTGAGGTATTCAAAGGCCTCCCTGGGTAATGGTTTGGTGAGAATATCAGCAACTTGTTCCTTAGAAGGAACATACTCCAATTTGACCTTTTGTTCAAGAACTTGTTCCCGAAGAAAATGATATTTGATCGGTATATGCTTTGTCTTCGAATGCATGACTGGATTCTTTGAAATGCTGATTGCACTTGTGTTATCACATAAAATGGAGACAGGTGGAGTACAATCGATTTGAAAATCCTGCAAGGTCTGCATCATCCAAAGGAGTTGAGTGCAGCAAGATGCGGCAGCAACATATTCTGCTTCAGCTGTAGATAAGGCAATCGAACTCTGTTTCTTGCTGAACCAAGATACCAGTCTGGACCCCATAAAGAATGCACCACCACTTGTGCTTTTCCTGTCATCCATGCTTCCGGCCCAATCTGCATCTGTATAAGCATGAAGTGTAAGATCTGTATCTCTAGGATACCATAAGCCATAATTTTGAGTCCCTTGAAGATATTTGAAAATTCTCTTTACTGCCTGAAGATGAGTCTCCTTCGGATTTGCCGGAAATCTTCCAACTATTCCAACTGCATGCATGATGTCTGGTAGGGTACCTGTCAAATAAAGTAAACTTCCAATCATAGATCTATAGGTTGGTTGATGTACTGCTGTAGATTCATCAATTGCACTGAGACTGCATCCTGTGACCATGGGTGTACACACTGGTTTTGCATCTTCCATGCCATATTTCTTCAATATCTGTTTGAGATACTTGGTTTGAGATAAAAAGATTTCTCCTTCTTTTTGTTGGATTTGCAAACCAAGGAAATATGTTAGTTCTCCCAGCAAGGACATTTCAAATTCTTTCTGCATGATCAAGGCAAAGTTTTGACTCATCTCTTCTTCATTGCTGCCAAAAATAATGTCATCTACATACACAACAAGTATTAGTAATTTATCATTTCCAACTTTTATATAAAG